>CAEFZY010009593.1:0-20132 GCA_903066815.1 Brachyrhaphis roseni | reverse complement strand
GAAAATAACATGTGATATGATATAATGATGTGTAAATTTTCACACATAAGTCGCTCCGGAGTATAAGTCGCACCCCCGGCCAAACTATGAAAAAAAACTGCGACTTATAGTCCGGAAAATACGGTAATCATAAATGATTGTGCTTTCACTTCCTTTGCTTTTTTGGACTCATAGGTTGTGGAAAGCTCACCGGTGTCAGCAATCCGATCACAGTGCGTGCATCTGGATCAAGATTCGGCTCCTGGATGACAGACACCATGATACCCAGCTCAGACAACAGAGTGAGTCTCTCAGATCCTCTCTAGTTTGAGGCTCAAGAAACACATGATGATGTACTCAAACCCGGAGAATAAACAGAGTCATCTGAGCTCTTTCAGCAGCTCAGTATAAAAGAGTATCCATCACAGCGGCACTGTCATTGTTTGTCAGTGAGTGATTGATTGTTTTGTCCAAGTTGCACTTCTCATGAATACCACAATATGACAGACACAAAGAGAATTGAGAATTCAAAGCTGAGCCACTGATGGATTGCATCTATTTTTCCTCTCCCTTCCATCCTCCGCATTCATTTCAAACTGCAGCTTATTAATAAAAAAAAAACAAACACAAAATCTGTTTGGAATAAAATTTTCTAAAATCACTTAGCTCGTTTTCAGAGGGCTGCTGGTAATTTAAGCCAAAAGTCATGGCGTTTCATGTTGGTATGTACGACTAGGAAAGCTGGTATGTATGCAGCAAGGCAAAAGGTAGAAAGAAAATAAATGGAACCAGGAACAGTGGATTATTAGCTATTTTTAGCAGGAAACAGAAGCTGATCAAATTTAATAGGGAAGATTATATTGGCCTTTCTGCTAACTGCAATAAATCATAACAGGATAAATAGGTTATGCTTTCAGAAAAGGGCAATTTTCAACATGGAATGTGCTGATTACGTTTGTGTTTAATCTCCTAATTTGCTGAGATGATGTTACCCCTCTATGTCTATGAGTCAGTCTGGTGTATTAAAAGCATCAACATTCATAGGAATAATTTTACACTTATGCAAAAATGTTGTTAGGCAGCCAAATAAACAAAAAGTATAAAGGTAGTTAGAATGTGCTAGAGTTTTAGCCTGGCTCAGCCTCTTTCTGCTGCTCAGCTCGAGGGACACATTCAGTAAACATAGACGAAACCAAGCTTAATGGTTTATAATAAACTCTGCTCCATAATTCATCTGATGTACCACTCGAACTCAGCTACTTCCCATTCCTCTCTCCTTTACTGCAGAGTAAATGTGGCTATTCTCCCCATGAGAAAGACGGAGAATAGGACCAGAGAGAATCAGAGAAGACAACCAGAACACAGCTTCGTCTTTCCAGAGGTGTCTTAGTTACATCAGGGAGAAAATGAATAATTAAAACATATTTAATCCAGTAATAGCTTAATTAGATCAATCATATACTTGACTGTTACTTCTTCTTGAGGGAATGAAAAGGAAAAAGGGGGATTCAACCACAGAAGCACAATGTCAGTGGAGAGATCCGCTGAGGATGCTCAGGCAAAAAATAGAGTTGCTAAATGCATTGATTTTCTGTAAATGTGGACTGGAAAGGGCAGAGAGCGCCAGCAGTGGTTCCCTGCAAAGCACAGGCAACAACTCCCCCCGCATGCAAGCAAGATCAATAGTTTTGAACACACACATTTCTGTATGCACAACTGCAAGGAGAAATACACGTACTCTCATACAAGTAGATCCACAGCGCACACTCATTCTTACTTTGCCTAAGGCATTGCTTCAAGCTCTAATGAAACATAAGAGAGTTCCTGCAGATAGGTGTATCAGGTAAAACATACCAATAATCTCCGATAACCCTTAGATATTTACATTTGGGTGTCTTTACTCAATAGCTCCTCAGAGTGGGATCCTTTTGTTCAATGTTTTCTATTTGGTTTGCTCTTTGTTTTGGACAGGTGTGGTCCATGGATGGATACTTCAAGGGACGGCGTGTCCTAGAATACCGCACAATGAGTGATTTTATGAAGGGGCAAAACTTTGTTCAGCACCTGCTGCCACATCCTTGGGCCGGCACTGGCCACGTGGTCTATAACGGCTCGCTATACTACAACAAATACCAGAGCAACATCATCATCAAATACCACTTCCGGTCTCGAAGCGTGCTGGTGCAGCGCAGCCTCAGCGGAGCCGGCTATAACAACACCTTCCCATACTCCTGGGGTGGCTCCTCTGATATTGACCTCATGGTGGACGAGAATGGCCTCTGGGCTGTTTACACCACCATAAACAATGCTGGGAACATTGTCATCAGCCGCCTGGAGCCCATGAGTCTGGAGATTCTTCAAACCTGGGACACAGGTTTCCCAAAGCGCAGTGCCGGAGAGTCTTTTATGATCTGTGGCACACTCTACGTCACAAACTCTCACCTTGCTGGTGCCAAGATCTACTTTGCCTACTATACCAACACATCAAGTTATGAGTACACAGATATCCCCTTCCACAATCAGTACTCCCACATCTCCATGATGGACTATAACCCCAGAGAGAGGGTCCTGTACACCTGGAACAATGGACACCAGGTCCTCTATAACGTCACACTTTTCCAGGTCATTAAGACTTCTGGAGACTGAGGGCTCAAAGAAAAGACCCACTCAAAAAATGCTGTGATCATTGTTCGAAAAGGACAAAGGAGCAGGGTAGAGATGGGTACTGTCTGAAGAAGGGGGTTTGGGGGTCGAGGTTTTAATGTGGGTACAGGGTTGGGTGTTTTTTTAAGAATTTCAATCTTCATAGAGTGCTATTATTCACATTCTCCAAAAAAAAATGTCCAACAAAAGGTTTGTAAAGACCTAAAGACAGAGCGCATTTCTGTTTTTCTTTATGTGATGAGTAAGCATGGTTCTTTTTATCTGTGATGACAAATAAACATCCACTTTAACATTAATGACGTGGAATTTTTATTATTGCTTTGTCAAAGCAGGACTGAAAACTTTAAAGATCAAAATGAACAAACTAAGAAATAAAAAAATCAGACAACAGCTATTCATTCAGATTAAATTTTGTGTATGCTGAGGGGATATGTAATAGTTTACTGGTTATTGACTAATAAAAACTGATTTTAAAAAAAAAGTTAACAGATATATACTGGGAAGGAAGAAAAGAAGGATGGCGAGAGCACTAAGAAAAAAAGGTAAGAAGGAGACAAGATAGCAAGTCCACAAAGAAGGAAGTAGGACATTTCATGGAAGGACTAAAGAAAGTAACAAGACTAAAATATGGTTTCCACTTGAACAGCAGCTATGTTAATTTTTTTTGTTTGATGCTAATTTACATAACAATAAGGTTACAGCATCTGAACGATAAGATTATCTCTAGATAAGCATGAACCATAGCAAAAACAATTTATTTGAAAAAGCAGTGGCACAGCCTTTCGGGAATTGTGGGCAGTAAAAGTGCTGTTCCACTGACACAAATGTGGTTAAATTTAACAGCAACAGCCACCACTTACGTCTCATTTCACCAAGGTGAACTCAAAGTGAAAGCTGAACATCTGGTAAAAGGTGCAGGTGCAGGTGGCGGTGCGATGGGCTGAGGAGAACACCGGGAGTTAAGAGGCAAAATGTAAAAGGTGTTTACAGCTGAGCTGAGAAATGACACATCACAGTTAGTGTTCCTTGTCAAGCTCCAATCTGCTTTAATCTTGTTAGGCGCATAGTTTTTTGGTTTTTTTTCTTCCCTAGAGCTGTTTGCAGGGAAATGCTCAAACACAAGGCACGCAGTGAGACACTGTTGGCATTAAAGTCTAAACCGCAGACCTTTCATTGCATATTCTTTATTATTTATCATGGGAAATCCAGTAAGAGGAAACATTGGTACTCCCTGCTGTAAATAGAAGAGGGCAGGCAGCTGACCCACTTCGCTGTCTTTTTATTTCTTTCATGTTTCAAGCCTGTGAGGATGCAGTGGCCACGGTGGACCAAAAAAACGTAAATGTCATAGGAGGTCCCACTTTTCTCATCCTTTGTAACCATGGTGATCCTATTCATCCTGGTTGACCTTTCTTTCAAAAAGGGTTTTACTGAGGAGAAGTTAGGACTTCATAAACCTTAGTGGGTGACATTTAAGGTATGACAATGCAGAGGGATAAAGAGCCATCGGCAAACAAATAATTAAAATGAAAATGTTTGGTTGAATTTAGCTTTTATGGCACAAATTCTTAGGGAAAAAGCCATCCTAAAGAATTAAGAAATCACTTCAAAATAGTTCATTGAAATGGAGTTATATTAAGAGTTAAACTCCAATTACCATTTAAGCTTTAGCCAATAATACCACAGTGATAATCAGGTGATCAAGAAAACAGCTTTAGATATTTACTTTGATACATCGCTTCTTCTGGACCTTTATCAGAGCCAATTCAGAGTGAGCAGTCACATACCGTTTAAACTAATGTCATGCAAAGGGAGAAATAGATGCATATATAAAATTATTCTCATGCTGGGTAAACCTTTTAGTGTTTCATTAAAATTAGGCCCACCACTCTTTTCTGTTAGATAGTTAACATAATAAAGTAGACAAAGAAAACTAGCACAGCCAATTAAATATACAGTCAATTAAAACATGTTGTTTACCATGACAACAACCTGAGTTTTTTTCTCAACCAATTTAATCTGAATTACATCAACCACCCCATAGTTCTCTATATGTACGTAACAATCCAGTGTAGTCTAGTGACAAAACCAACAATTGAGGACTTCAATTGAGGAGCAGAAAAAAATTAACATTTATTTGAAAATCTTGTTTTTGATGTGTAAGAATATAATTAAGTCAAGGTTATTTGTTTGACATATTTCATTAAAAAAAAGGCATTTCAAAGACCTTTACACGATAAACACATCACACAATAACCAATTACAAAACATCAAGCAACAAAAATGACATGCCATCATCAAAATCCTCAAGAACAATCATAATTCTTGAATGATACATCGATCATTATATTAATCAATGTTCAAGTTATTCAAGTTATTAATCAAATTGAACTTATGGTTCCTTTGTGCGGAGCTTTTCAGCTCTTTCCTGAGTTTTAGCTTTTGTGCATTTGGTTTAGACTCTTATTTTGGTCTTATTCCTCGTTTTAACTAGAAGAATCCTTTTCTTGTTCCGTTCACTTCCCTTTGCGTTCATTCTGACTTTATTAGCAGAGGTATGTAGAGGGGCCAAAGGTTGTACTCAATTAATAGCGCTGATATATATAATTAATAGCAATGATATATTTTTGCCCATTGAGGAGTAAGAATAAAAACATATTTGGATCAAAGATTACTCAAGTACTGAGTAAATGAACATAGCATTTGATTTTATTTGTTCAAAATTATGTAATCAGGCAACACAATATAAAGTTTTGTGCAAACTCAGGTAATAAAAAGAATACATAAAAAACGTTAATATTGTTACAAACCTGAAAATATTCAAACATTTCCAATCAATTTTTTCAGAATATAAAGCTTCTGAAGCAAACACATGCAGTAAGTAAATTACATATATTGCAACCACTTGACCCTCAAATTTAACAGCAGGTTCAACAGATAGAAAAATTACATTAGAAAAACAAAGCACGTTTAATCCCCAAACTGTACTGTGCTGTTTTCACCCATCCTTAGCTTTTAGCTAGACTTTTTTTTTTCTTACCCACAGGCATTCTTATACATTGAATCTGGAGCCAAAAGCATACTCTGAGATCACATTTCTGATGCTTAAGATCTTAAACCAGATTCTTACACAATCCCTATTAGAGCCCCTCGCTTCCTGAATAATTTACAACTATCCCACTGCTAAAAAAAGGCTCCTATCAGTGGTGGTGACACCAGTCATCACCAAGTGCTTTGAGAAACAGGCTCGGCAACACTCCCACTAGTCTGTGCACACAACAAAACGAGCACAGGTTGTGCTATACACACATTTTTTTAACCACGCTGCACCCTCTGGAATAAATAGCAACAAAAGAAGAAAAAAAATATGTGAGGCTACCCTTTGTGAATTTTTCACTGAGCAATTATAATTATCCTAAACGATCTGACCAGGAAATTACTGAACTTGAATTTCTCAGCCATTATTCTGCCACTGGATTTTGAACTTTCTGACTGGCCGCCTTCTCTCAGCAGCTATCACTCTAAACATTTGTCTGCATATGGATAATAAGATGCAATCCCAATGGTGACTTCCACTCCACACAAGCTAATGGCTTGAAAAAGAAGGCCTCATGAGATTCTGCAGATCACTCAGTAGCTCATTTTATCCTCAAATTTCCTTTGTCAACAGTGTGCATTTTGGAAAAAATTGTCGTCCAGTGGCCTAACAACAACTTCTATGTCATATTTGCATGTTATTTTGATGTTGCATCGTTTAGGGGACTGCAAAGGCAATATGTCCGTCATATATTCCTCAGCAGACCTCATTAATGCAAAGCAGAATCCCAAAAGAAACAAGTGACTGCAGAGTGTCTTTGTCAGCTTGATTTACTCAAAGTGGCCATGCACATGCATTAAGAACTGACTGAATGCAGGTGGCAGCAATAGAGCTGCTTTAATGGGGTTCATAGGTTGCATGTAAGAGTAGTACAGATGTAGATCAAATCTTGAGTAGACTCAGTTCGCATTTTAATCCTGGAGCTCTCCTCGTGAGAAAGTTTATTGTGAGGGACATGTCAGCTCAGCTGCAGTCCTTCATGTGGTAGTTTTAGATGCTGACTGCTGCATAAATGAAAGAAAATTAATTTAAGAATCTCACTTTCTATTAAGAAAATGTCCATTGTCTTGGATTCTATCCATCCAACCATACATCCATCCAAACGACATGCAAAAAGGCCCCAGGTCAGGTCGGGGGCCCAAATCCTGCTATGATTTCATATCTGCAAATTTTTGTTTTTTCTTCTCTGCACCTTTTTTTGCATCATCTTCCTCGTTAATTGTTCCCTCCCAGCACTTATTTGCATTGTACTTTGCCTCTTTCAGATTCACAATAAAGCAGCTTTTCTTCAACTTCCTGCCTCTTGAGGTGACATAACCCTGCGAGCAAGGCTTTGAAGAATCGCTTCCTCATTCCTCATGATTAAACAAAGCTTACCTTTTTTTCTCTCAGATAATTGATATTCATGTTTAAACTCAGAAGCACTGTGAAGGATGCGTATATAGAATGACATGTTTGCAAGAAAGAAGGCAAATTAACTCTGATTTTCTGGAAACCTTGCTTATCAATTGCCTGCTTAATTATTTTCTGAAACATTATTCAGCTCGTGCATCTGTAATCTTTTTACTGCTTAGAGCCAGACAATAGACCTACTCTTGGCTGCAGTCATGGGGGATGCCATTTTGTAACCCCTGTGTCCAGAAATTGCACACTTCACTGATGCAGTAATGATTTACCAGGAAGCTCTAAACTGAGTGCTTTCTTGGATCCATCGTCTTGTTTCTTTAATTGCAGTATGATGCTGGTCAAGTGAAGGGATCAGGAATCAGTGGTAATGTGGCTACAGTAAAAAGGTTTCCAGAAACACACATAGAAACATTACAGTAAATCCACCTGCAGAAACAAGTGGTCATCTATGCCACTTTAAGCACACCTTGCTCTCTCATATTACAGTATTGTAATATGAGGTATTTGTATTATCAAAACAAGCAGCTCAGTTAGTTTTAAACTTAAACATTTTAACTTCAATTTAAGCCCTTTTGTTTTTTTAATTAATAAATCAACTAAATTTATAGCACCCGTCCAGTCAGATTTGCAGTTAAAAATGCTTTACACTGCAGACACTGCACACACACATTTTGTACACCACCATGCAAATAAGTGTGCAACTTGGAACTAGATGCCTTGCTCAGGGGGCACATCAACATGTGACAGGAGCTGGAATCAAACATTCAATCTTCCAGTCCTAAGACAAATGGTCTAGCACTTTGCCACATGGCAATATTATATTTTCTAAGCCATGTAAAAGTGGACTTGCTTCCAATCACTGTCCTGCTGCATAGCTAAAGAGCACTCGACTTTAAGATCACTGACTCTTGGCACACCGTTCTCCCTCAAGAGTTTCTGTGAAGGAGCCAAATTTATGGTTCCATTAACCACTGCAGGTAATCTAGGTCATTAAGCAGCAAAACATATACTCTATCACAACCATGGTATACTGTTGATACTGTATATTCCTTTTTCACCATGAAAGTCCTTTGGTCCATTTGTTTTGTTGGAACCAAAAACGGACTATCTTGTTCTTTTGGTGAAGTTAGCGTTTACATTGTGCTTTTTTTTTTAAGATTACAGTGCAATCATTACGTGCTGTAGTAGCCTTAGCAACACAGAAGGGCTTGTTTTTACCATGATGGCCAGTAAAACTGGCTTGAGAAGTGCGAAAAGACATTTTTCTGTAGCTGGTTCGGATCAAGGTCAGTCTGTATTCAAACCAGAAGCAAATTGCGCCAGAGTTAATTTGGAAGTGGCCTGAAACCACTTCAATAAGTGAGTCTTGGTCTACTCGCTTTGTCAACACCAGGGTTCGCTTCAGTGTATTCACAACTGCATAAAAGGTCTGGACCAACAGAGGAAGCAAACTCTGGTCCTTTTAAACCGAATGTGTCAGGTGTAAATACGCCTGACACAATGCTGAAATGCTGAGTTAATATTGCAATAGATATGATGAAAGTCACAACACCAAAAAAAATCCCATTTGCCATTTTTGCCCAGTCTCTGTCTTGCTGTTGAATCATAAACTGAACTTTATTGGCAAAGATAAGGCTTATATTTCTTTAGATGTTCTGAGATGAGTCGTGTTTGCACTCTTGGACTACTTTTTGAAGGTCGTTCACTCCTGGAAATGTTCACTCTTGTTCTTTATGTAACCCTGTCCATGTGAGATGACACCTCGCTGTTCCTAGACTGCGTTGTGTTTTCTTTAATGGTTGTTGTCGGAAGGAAACTTGAGGCAGGAATCGGACACACACGGCGGTTGAGATCGTGGTTTAGACCGTTTATTCGGACCACCCAACAGCGCAGCGGCGTCGCCTTCAGAATTTACAGCAAATACTCCGAGTTAACATAAGTCTCGTTAACGCAGTTATTTATTTTTTTTGTTTACAGATATAGCATATATTTAAAAAAATAAGAAAAAGACAAAACTAACTACTTGGACATTAAAAGTTACATTTGGCTACAGTGAGGAGCTGGCGGTCAGTATTGCTTACCTTCAGAATTCACAGCAAATACTGACCATTGTACTGCCAGCGCAGAGTAACAGACGCCAAATACGGCGTTTCTTCAACGGACACACTTTAGCAACTTCCACAAACCAAAGAACAAATCTAACGTTCTGGTGGCATCCTCTGACATATCTAAACCACTGCCCTACATCTGCTTTCTCCTTTTGTGGATAATGACTCTTACTGTGGTTCAGTGGAGTGCCAACATCTTAGAAAAGGCTTTTAAACCTTTCCAGACTGACAGATGTCAATTAGCATTTCTCCACTTTTCTTGAATTTTATTAGATCAGAGGACAATTTGTTGGCTTTAGGAGCTCTTTGTTGATTTTAGGAGCTCTTTCAGTAATTTTGAGTCCATTTTTGATTCTACTAGTCTGGCAGCAATCAGGCTTGAATGTGGCTTTTCTTCATTAATAAATAAATATCACAATTTGAAAACTGCCTTTTGTCTTTACTCTGATTATCTTCATTCATAGCAGTGAGGACATGTATATGTTAATGTTCTAGGATCCTGCCTTATTCTGACTCGGTTACTTTGCAATAGAAAAGGTTTGGTTTGAGATCATCACTTCTACTCATATAGTATTTCAGAAATCTATGCAAGTAGATGCTCAGAAATAAATAGTTACTTACCCTGAATAGTTACTTTACTATTCAGGGTGTGATGTCTGATTAATCATCTACTTCAAACCTCCAAGCTACTTACATATAAATTTAAAGGACATGAAATTACCTTCTATTCCACCTCCCACTCAAAGATCCTCAAGTTTAAGGTCAAGTACATTTAGCAATTCCTTTGTGAGCACGGTCTCTGCAAATGTCCGGAGGGACCTGCACACAATCAATAAAACACTTTACTGCCAAGAGTAATTCCTCTAAGTCAGAGTCTGCTGAGTCTATGATGACCGGAGTCTACTGACAGCAGTGAATCTGAATGACTGTAACTCAGACTTCAAGCCACATTAACATAAAGTGTTAATTTCTTAAAAGAAGCAAACTATATAAAGATGACTCAAACTGACCAAAAACAGTTTCCTAACACGTTTGGTAGTAAGCTTAGGAAAATACTGGATCATCCTTCGGTTTAAACAGCAAGAACTGGCAAGAAAAACAATTGCTTGTAAATATGCACAGACAATGTGAGAACCACCAGAGAGTAGCAAAATCCAAAAATTGCATATTTGTGATGGAGACTTTATAACTGCATTGGTGTTCAAAGTTTGTTGCTGCAGTTCTACAAGAAACTGAGATTTTCCTTACCTTTTGTTTCTTGCCAGATTCTTTCATTGTCCTGCTAAGTTAGGACTCTGTGGTTTCGTCTTGTGTTCCTAATTGGTTTGATTTCCTCTTGGTGTCCTGAAATGTGTTCAATAAGATTTGTCACCTTCTGTTAAATAAATCATAGGAGTCATGAGACTGCCCTTCTCCGGTCTGCACTCCCACTCCACGACAATGGATTACATTTTCATTATTGCCTTGTCTGTAGATATGAGCAAGTTTAGCCAAATAGCTTTTTTTCTTGTACCCATTCCTTGATTTATAAAGATCAACAGACATCTGATGTACTTTTATGGCATGTCTGTCTGTTTCCTATTTAAAGAGTGCCCAAGCACAATGCTACTCTGCAACATGTCAAAGCCATGGAAAGAACTTCATGACAAAAATGCAAATATAAAAATGTTCAGCTTAATTTTAGAGGAATTTAGAAGGAAAAAAACTAAAACTATTAATCATGTTTTATAGTTGTTCAGAGGCTCCATTTTGCTGAGATGCAGGCAAGTATATCGATTCATCAGAGCTTGATAGATGCATTTATAAAAAAGTTCTTGCTCTAAAAATCCCAGTTAAATCAAGAGCAACAATGAAATACATAGATAAAATGCACAGAATTTCAATTTTAGAATAATAAGTAGGAGAATAACAGCAGAAGTGATTTGCTGAAAAAAGAAAGACAAAATGACAGAGAAACTGCCATGCCGGCTCAATGTAAGTGTCAAATGAAGGGATTTCTGTGTTGTGGGGCACTTCAAGACAAGACGCTGTCGTTTGCTGGAGAAAATCAAAAAGGATAAAGCAGATAGACAGAACCTTTGCTTAAAGACGCCTTTGTTTGAGTTTTCTTTGGCAAAACTTCTTGTCATGTCTGTTCAAAAAGAAATAAGAAGCATTTAAAAGAAAAAAAAAAAGACAACTCCAAAGGATCTATTTATAGGAATGGGACAATTCTTCTCACATGATGACAAAAATCCAACTCCAACAAGTTCTGATGTATGCATTCAAAAAAGCACTTCTACAATTTTCCACTGCCTCTGCTATATATTGTGCACATGTTTAGAGCTGCAAATCCTGTTCTGCTCTAAAAAGGGATAAGTATCTATACATGCATTATTTGAGGCAAATGTTTAGGTTTTCTTTGTTAGATAAGAGAGTGACCTTCAGGTCAGATGGAAAAAAAGTCACTCTCTTTTCTACAATTCAGAGTATCTGGTTGGGCGAATGACTGGGGAGGCAATTAATTGGCTTTATTCATGTGTTACATGACATGGAAATCGGAAAGAGTGATTAGGAGCAAAGGTTCTCCCAAACAGAACCCATGGGGAGTTAAGCTAATAGTATTTGTGCTTGAATTTTGTTAATAATTGTGGTACGCAACATTCTTCAGCTTTTTCTCTTGTTTCCCGATTTCAAAGTCGCTAAAAAAAGTTGCTGAATGGTTGATGTGGTCATCAATATTTATTTGTTTAATGTATTTGTAGCCAGTATTAGGGTTGTCTCTATAGTAAAATTTCATGTAAACAATGTTTTCCAATGGGTATCCTTCAGTGAGCCATCGGCTGAGAGGAACAACTAAATGGTCATCCTTTCCTGCTATTAACTTTTTACTTTCCATTAAAGAATTTACTCTTACATCAACCCTTCTGTTACTTTTATACGTTTCCAAACTTCCCAAACTTGGCGCAATATAAATGAAATTAATTGAATTTAATTAAAGTTAATTTCATCTGAAGGATGAATTTGACCTTTCCATAGAGTTTCAAACTGTACTTAAAAAGAAAATATTTAAATTTTTTATATTTATTTTGAAATATCCTTTCTAAAATGAACCAATATCTACTTCTTACTAATTAAAATAAAAATGCTGAGTCTAAGTACCTACAAAAACAATAAACATAACTAAGAATACACATCACTTGTGGACTGGCGGTTACGATTGAGGCTTTTTATGGGACAGAAGCTGATTAAAACTCTAAAACTGATGAAGTTTCTGTTTAATTCTCTAAAGTCGTGCCGAAGATAATTCTTTTAATTGTCTAATTAGGAGTTTTATCGACCAACAGTAATTTTGAAGAAAGGAAAATTTGGGCAAGTGAATCAAACAAGTTGCTCGAGGTTTAGCTGCCGAACATGCAAACTTTACACGCTGAGAATCTATTTTATACCTGCTGCAGGTGTGTTTTGTTGTTTGAGTTCTTATTTATATGGAGGAAATATTAAAGCCTACCCAACAAGAAGAAGTATTATTGTAAATATACTTTAGTCCAGTGACTGAAAAATATATTTCCTCTATTTTGTGTATTTCTAGCATTACACTCAAAACGGAAGCATAGATATATATATATTTTTTGTTTGTTTGTGATGACATGCGGATGCTGCTGTGGTAGATATCTAATAATAGGCCTCACATTTTTCTAACCTTCTTCTTAATGCCCTCCTCACTGGATTTCATATTGCTTTAGCTGTGACTCAAATACCTTTCGAAGTCCAGGCAATTGTTTGTTTTCCCTCTTTGTTGAATCTGCTTCTTTCTTTCTCCCTACAATGTGAGTGAATTTTGCTCCAAGTTGAGGTGAGCATGCCTAGAATGCTATGCCTACTCCATTATTCATGCCTTAAGAACATATTCAACTTTAAACGTCACATTCATCTTCATCATGCTAACACTTTCACAGAACGCTTACCTCATACCTCACACATACCTTAAAGTATAGAGAGCTTGACAGTAATAAGTGTTTAGCTATTCATTTATGGAAAGAAGCACAAGGAGCTCACAATGAAAATGTTTGATAAACAAATCAATTCATTTTCATCCCTTATTGCGTTTATTCCATTTCAACATGCAGAAAAAATCTTTCAAACAATTAGAAAAAAAAAAAATGATACAAGCAAAAATGTTCCAAAAGTAAACTCTGGTATTTCCAGGCTCAGCAACAAGATTGAGGGAGAGGAAAAGGGGATCCGCCCCAACTTCCTGAGCCACACTAAGTAAAGATAATTAAAAAACAGACGCCTCAGCCCCACCAGTCCATAAACATTGCAAACCGTGCACACCGTGCTGCATTAACATGCAAATTGGAGCAAGTGCTGTGATCAGGACACCTCACACATCCAGTTATTAAATTAATTTTCCCCAAAACAAGCAGCGGGAGCTGCTGAGGTAGTCAATAGATTTTCCCTCTGTCTGTGCATATTAATAGGTCTTTATCAATTTTGAATACATCACAGCAAGGGAGACAGAGGTGGGGGTGTAGTGGGCGGGGTGCTTGATGACACCGGCTCCCCTGTGGCAGGCCACCCCGCTCCGCAGTCACAGGGTCATCCATCACCACAGCAGCGCCGGCACGCAGGGGAGCCAGGATCTTTATATCACCCCTCTGCCTCGCTGTCGCAATGTGTCTGAAGCTTCACACCGAGACGTTATGATTGAGTTTCGCAGTGAAGGCAACAGGTGATGTCACACAGCAGCACGGTGCTGCAGTCTCAGAGGAGCAGCTCTGTCACAGCACTAAATTTCCTGATAGCGGCAGGCGGGTCCACGGTGTGTGGTTTATGCGCAGCTCGCTGTATGTGAAAGGACACTGACGCACACTCAAGAGGAAAAGAGGTCTCAGAGCAGGGACGCATTGCTAAAGAAAATGAAAAAAGACAGGCTGCTGCTGTAGTTTGTTGTTTCTTCTGGCACGTACGCGCAAAAGAGACACTCACAGAAACGCTTCCATCAAAACACTTTTCTTCAAAATGACAACACCTTTTGTTTTTCTCCTACCAATTAAATAAGCAAAGAGGAGAACCAGCGAAACATAGGTGTCCTCTGGAGAGATGAGCAAGAACAACTGACTTGTTTATTTATTTGTTTCTTTTTGTTTTATATCCAAAATAACCTTGGGCACAGACTCAAAACAGGGGACATTAGTAAACCAGCTAGCATCATCACAGCAATTACTTGGAAATCGAAGGGCCACAGGGAGCAATTATGAGCTTTATGTTTACAATCGAGCATGGAAGAGAAATGGAGGAAAAAAGATGAGGAACAGGACAGTGGAGAAAATGAGCCGCAGGCAAGTTGGAGGAAGTAGACAGAGTGTGGGATAAGGAGGCAATAAGAGAGCAGAAGCAGGAGATGAACAGACCAACAGTCAGGTGTGTGAATAAATGAGGAGAGTGGGATAGAAGTGGCTTTGAAAGCCAGAGAAGAGGAGTCAAGTGTAATCAAGTGAACAACAGTGAGAAACCACGGTGGGGAAAAATAAAATAAAATAGCCCAAGTTTGTATGCAAAAACTTTGAACTCTAAAGCTTCGTTCTGGTTCTCTGAGGCATGTGTTTAAAATGTCTTTATGTCCGTACCATTCCTGTCCAGACCGGGACACGAAGACAGAGACAAACTGACCTGGCAGCATGGCCGGTCTGGGTCTGGGGCTCGGCTGATAAGAGGGAGGTGACAGAGTTCAGCGAGCTCACTGCATTGAGACACAACCGCTGGTCAATTCAATTTCCTTAAGGACACAGATGTCCAAACCGCAATCAAGACATGTCATATTACCGGGAGGCTCCTTTTGACCTTTTTCAAATCCCCAGCAGATGAAAGAAAGCAGCAGGAAGGTTGGGGAATGAGAGGAGAAAAAAGAAAAAGAGAGAGAGGGAAACTAGTGAGAGATATGAGTGATCAGGCTCGAAAACTATACGGGCTGCTGCAGCAATGCAGAAAATCTTAATTTTCTGTCAAAGCCATTGTGTGGAGTGATTTAAGCCAAAGTTGATCTCTAGGGAAGGAAGATGAGAGAAAGCATATAACAGAATCAGTAAAGCTGTGGCGCTCAGACAAACCGGCTATCGCTACTGGGATGTCGGATTCAGTACAAGGGAAGAATCAGTATCTCTGCGGCTCTTCAATTATTCATATCAGTCTGTTCTTGACTTTCACATAAGACGAGGAGCGGTATACATACAGGCCACACCAAAGATCAAACACAGCTACAAGTGCAAAGGAGAACCCCATCATAGAGACACCAAACCGCCTTCTGACACAAGGGGACGATATTGGCGAAATGACAGATTAAATAACTTGAGAATCAAAGCTGCGGATGAAGATGTAAAGATGTTCAACCGTTGGCAAAAAACTCTCTGCTCTGAGTTGTTTGAAGACAGTAATCCCCCAAAAACATCACCTAAAGTCATTACAAACAGTAAACAAACAAGCAAAAAATGACAGCCCAGCGTGTGCACTATAGACATAGAGTGTTGAAAATGGAATGGACTCTCCAATGAATGATTTAGAGTTCTGTGGTGTGACCTAAAACAGACCATTCAACACTAAAAGCCCTCCAATGAGGTTGCATGAAAACAATATAGTAGCCAAAAATTCCTCTGAGCAAACAGAAATCACTTAATGTGAGTTTATCACAAATGCTAAATAATGCTCGTTGCTGCCATAAAAACATGATCCGGTTATGTGGTTTATTCGAAAATCACTTTGTTCACAGGTTCAGTTCCTCTAATGATTCTTTAGATGAGCTTACCTTCTCAAGTCACGACTTAATTAATACAAAAAGTTTAGCAGCAGGGGTGTAAAGCCGTTGTAAAACGACTCCAAATTTGGCTTTACATAAGTGCTGACTAAATTAAACACCGGAGGTGCAGATCTTGCCAGCAGATATTGATGCCATATGGCCTCCGCGTTTAAGGATTTCGATTTACTGTCAGCTCAGACTGAGCCAAACCAGTCTCTGCTAAAGCCATCGGACAAAACAAGTCAGGAGACTTTGTCAGGATTTTAATTATCTACAAGATTAAAAAAATTCAAACGTGTTTCAAATTAAGAATTGACTGAACTATTCCGATTTGATGTCATTTTACTTTCTTAGACTTGATTAATTCACCCACGAACCTCTTTTTAGGTTAGTGTTTCCTAAAAAGATCAAAAAGAAAAGTAATACGTTTACTGCGAGTTACATATGCAGGAATAAATCAAAATCCACCGGGTAAATATTCTAGCAACATGTGTCATCCCAGCAAAAAGGGGCATTTTATTAAGAACAGCATTAACCAAATCATAAATCACATTGCAAAAACTAAATTAGAGCATGTGAAAATGGACAGATTGTGGGATTTTTTGCAAATGAGCTGTTCTCGAAAGTGGGTGGCTCAAAATTAAAGTTGCAATAAAGAAAACAGATGCTGTGAGCGAAGTGCAAACACGGCCTTTGTTACAGCAGAGAATTCATCAGCAATGGAAATGTAGAGATACATATGAGAGCTGAAAGAAGAGGTACTAATGAGCAGCTGAGCAAAAGAAGAGAGGCTGATGAAATGATTAAGCGTATTCAAAGGGATAAAAAGACAAGAAATTAGGTCATTATCTAACCCCAAGAGCCAAATGTGCATTTATTTAAAATTCCTGCACATTCATTTTATTTTACTCAGCTTCTGGTGGGAAAATTTTGCAACTTGTTCCTATTCATGAATAATATTACAACTAACCTCTGTCTTATTATCTCTGTCTTCACCAGACATTTTCCCATAAAACACTGCAGTGACATTTACAACAAAACCAGTCAAGGTGAAAAAAAGCAGAAGGCTTCAGAGACGTACAGAAATATTACAAAGAAAACATGCCCAAGAAACACCAGTAAGATCAAAATATAAGTTTTTACTTGTATTCCCTCCTTCAAAGTACGTAGCACAGCAAATGAGTATGATTTTATTGAATAGTGTTTCTAGGCTTCTGTCAAATGAAAGAAGAGGAAAGTGAGAAAGTAAGAGATGAAGTCAAACTGAGGCAGTCATGCAACTCTAATATTGTCACTGCGAAGCAAATCTCTGGAGCTTTATTACGAAACTCCAAAAGCAACAACTCACCTACGTGGAAACAACCAGGCTGTGCAGGCTTTTCCCATCAAATTTCCTTCCTCCTGTTTGACCATACTACCTGCTCTATTCCTTATATTATGCTATACGTGGCTTTCTTCATGCTGTTTCATCCCTGCTTTTCAAACCCTACGTGTGACAGCCTTATTTGTTCTCCAATGTTGTCAGCAAAGCAGCAACCCCCCTGTGGGTCACAGCTTTGTGTTTGAACTCGTGCCTCCCTGTCTGACAGTCTGGAAATAAAAAGGGGCCAAAACAGAAAGCAGAGAAAGAAATGGTGGTCTTTTTTATGTTCAACAGAAAGAAAGCCTGTGAAGGCACATGGGGGGGCACAGAGGCAGAATAACTGGAGGAAATCTCACAGCCCTTTGCCGTTTACAAGAAGGAAGCCGGTTCAGCCAGCTGCAGAATGCTCATCCACTTCCACAGCAGGTTCCACAGCAACTCTTTCCCAACCGTCAGTCTCACTAAGACACAGAACCTGACAGCAGCTGACAGGTTCTGCAACAGGAAGCCGTGCAAAGGAACACTGAGCATATGCTTTCTGTGCACAGGTCTGGCATGTGCACATCCATGCATAAAACAAGGCTGACAGCTATAAACTGATGTGCTAGAGTAGTGTATAATTAAAGTCTTGCCAAAGCTGAAGCTAAAACTGCATTTATGTCCGTTTAACTCGTGCTCCAAACAGACAGCGCGTACAAACCATAGTACTTCCCTTTGTGTTACTTAAAAGGGTTGATGAAAACAGCATCCTATGCAACACAGGTGTAAGAATATAACTATAGGATGCAGAGGCTTCAGTGTGAACTGAAATGCTTTAGTGATGGAGTGAGAGCCTGAGGTCATCCTGTATCCTGATCTTTATTACAGATGGAGGATCTCTTTCGAAAGGTTCCAGCTCCATAAAGCGAGACAAACTATTTAATCTTCTCTTTCTCTTCTACACGTAATCGAAAACAACTGACATCATAATGAAAAAAAAGCAGGCATCTAAGATTTTCCATATTAATACTATAAAGCAGTTGTTCTTTTCTGGATAAAATGTACAAATGGTCACTAGCCTTGGTCTTGGCAAAAATGGCCAAGACAAATATTACACTCCTTTCAGTAAATTGTGATGAGGTCAATCACATCCATTGTTTCACACTACAGAAGAAGTCAGGTTTGTATATATGCTAATGGATGTGGTAAACTGGACTTATGAAAGAATTTATGAGGTGCTATAACTCTGAGAAATGAAATAAAATGATGACCGAATGCGTGACCTTGTCTGAATAAACATGGAAATGGTTGTGTTACCTAGCAACCAAAAGAGTAAACCAGCGGGGCTATCATGTGACCCCATACTGAAATTTGCAGAGGCAAAAACTCTCAGTTTTACCTTTGGTGCAGCACTGTGATGAATGAGGATTCTTCCCTTCCTGCTTGAGTTGCTTGCATTCCTTACTTTTGGGAATATGGCTTCTCTGCTCCAGTTCAGCAAATACAAAAACTGCCTAGACATTAAGCAGTCCAAGTTGCTTATACTATTACCTCCAGACTGAGGCTCTCATCAGCAGCAAAACATTCAGTTCTGCCTTCATTTCCAGTGAATTCAACCTTATGAAGAAAGTGTACAGAGTACAATACCTTACTATATGTAGTTACAGAAAGAAAATCAGAAGAAAACTTGTAAATCAGAATGCTTAAGAATTTCACCTTATTTTTTCTTTCAACCAAATAGACATTTATATTTGTTAATATAGAACAATGTTTCAAAGAATACGTTCTTAGTAAAAATTACACAATTTTGATTTTTAAAAATACTTGGCAATATTTGCCATTTATTATTTATCTTTATTACTTAATTTATCTTGTGTATCAACATGACTATGCTATTATGCTTCCTTGAACAAGCTATAGGATAGGTCTGTGGGCTATACAAAACATCATTAAATTTTTTCACCCGATCAGTTCTGCCTGTTTTGAGCTCATTAAGGAGTGCGCTATTTTAGGGCAACATCACAATTAATGCAAATGCGCTGCTACTAGCCAAGCCTTCCCAACTTAGTGATTACATTAGATCCTCAGACACGTGAAAATGGCTACAGGCATAGTGGTGCCACCATACATCTTTCGCCCTGAAGCAGACTCAAAAGCATAATAATTCAGCACAAAAAACGTTTTGTTTTTTTGGGGTATTTTTTCCCAAATGCAATTTGAAATTTACGAGGTTAGCACTTCTCTCCACGTGCAAAAAATTAAAAAAAAACGGACAATGTCAGTAATATCCAAATGTTTGACATGTTTTCACAAGCGCTGCATCTTCTCAATCACTTCCAACTTACTACAATTCCGACAGTTCAATAATTAAGATACAGAACAAGCAGAGACCTCATTTAGCTACAGTGTTAGCTTGTGCTAAATGGCACAAGCTAACGCGTTAGCTTGTGTTTTCCGAACAAAAACACAAAACACATTACCGCAATTTCCGGACTATAAGCCGCGACTTTTGTATCACGCTTTCAGCCCTGCGGCTTATACAGTGATGCGGCTTATTTATGCATTTTTTTCTGACGGCCACCAGGGGCGCTGGAGCAGAAAAGGTAAGAGTGAGACAGGGGGAATATATGTGTAGAGGAAGACGCAAGTTCAATGTAACTAACAAGTTCAATGTAACGTAACAGTCTCCTTGCTCAGGAGGAAGATGAAGACGGCTCTCAGTGACTTTTACCGGTATGTTTTTTTTAACCAGCCCTGTTA
>CAEFZY010009592.1:0-33293 GCA_903066815.1 Brachyrhaphis roseni | reverse complement strand
CCATCATCATCACCTCCATCACCTCATCACCTGAAATATGGAAGAACAATTAGACAGTTTGTATTTCTCAGATTAAGTTCAGTTAATCCCAAATATAAACTTAAAATAAACATGTTACATGTAGAAAAAAGAAACTTGTTTTTTGTTCAGCTGCTATTAGGGCCAGGCTACAAAAAATGTAATTATTAAAGGAATAATATGAGAAAAAAGTTTTCTGACATTAAAGTCGAGTATAAACTCATAATTTTATGAAGTCATAATAATACAGAAAGTCATATTAGGAGAATGAAGTCATAATAATAAGAAAATTGTATGACAAAGTTGAAATATTATGATCATAAATTCATCATATTACCACAATAAAGTTGTATTATTAGGAGAATTATGCAGTAATTTTATGATATCAAGAAAACACTTTCAGAATATCTTCAAGGTTTTATGATAAAAATGTTTCATCTTTTAAAAAACAGAAAATAAAAACAAACATTAATGTAACTGAAATGACTTTTGATTCACAAACTGATTATTTCATTTCACAGAAGAAAAGGCTGAATGTTTTTCCCTCTTGAATAAATTCTAATAATTCCTGTGAGATGTTTCCATATTTCTGTTTCGACCTTCATTCATCAGTTATGCTGCTTCATGTTTACTGAAAAATCCATCTGCAGGCATCAAGAGTGAAGTTAATATCAAAGAAAATATCAAACATTTTCATAAAAACTGTTTTTCTCTTTGTTAATCAACAGTTATTTATGTTACAAAAATGAGCAAACACACAATTTATAAAAATGATTTGAGAAGGAAAATGAGGTATTAATAACAAAAACAGAAAGTTTTACAAAGGCCTAGTCAAAGTCCCAACCTAAAGCTGATTGAAATGTTGTGGTGGGACAGTCAGAGGTCCAAATGTCTGCAAAATTCCAGGTTCATTTCTGAATCATCTGTTCTAGTTGCTCTTGTTGGATAAAAATAACATCTTTAACCAGTAAATTAGAAACTACAGGCGCCGTTAGTTACTGCTGTCAGGGTGAATTATTTAAACGGGACGACCCGGGACAGGCTGGCCCTCCTGCGGGACGCCCCGGTGCCGCCGCTGGCCTTGTCCCCCACCCCGCCAAACCCCCCGGCCCGCGTCAGTAAACCACACATCAGCAGCAGGTCTAACCTGACCAGAAAACCCAAAAACCCAAACCTGTTTCCTTTGGCGTGAGGCTCGGTGAGGAACAGTCAGCCCAGAGTTTTATCGCCTCATTAAGCCGGTTATGAGTTAATCTGTCAGCGGCTTCATCTGTTCGCTGTCATTTATTCTCATCCAGAGAGCAGAATAATTAAAGTCCGGTTTGAACTGTGTGGAGTCGGGAGTTATCTCACCTGTGGGATCGTTTTCCAAATGAGTTCCTGTTCTCAGGCAGCGGCTTCACGTGAGCCTGATTATATTCTGTGTTTCTGCATAAAAACATGAAAATGGGATCAAATTTGGTCCAGAGGAAACTTCAGATGCATCTGAAAGTTTTATCTCTGGTTCAGCTTTTATCAGACTCACCTTTAAAACCTGGACTTGAGTTGAGCAGAACAACCCAAACAGCCTCCAGTCTGAACTCCTGCTGCGTTTCCATTTTCTGCTGCAGATTACCGTCACTGAAGACAATAGTAGATAATCTCCACAGCTGCCAGGATCCGAGGTCACGGAGAAACAATAAAACCCGACAAATGAAAAACTACAGCATGACGCTGCCAGAGCGCGCCTCTCTGACGGGTTTGGGTTTGTTCTGATGTGACTGCAGATATCTTCTGGTCCTCTCCTCCATCCACTGGAAGCCGGAGTTAGGATGATCAGACCCCACTGCCACACTGTGATAATCCCACTGCATCATCCCAACTCACACAGACCTGAGAACTCGCCCTGACTCTTCAGTTTCCAGTTTTCTGTAGGATTTATGTTGAAGCTGTTGGATTGTTTCTGTTTTTCTGAGCTAAGGAGAAAAATGACTTCCTGAAACTCCTGAGCTGTAGGTGGCGCCGCGCGCAGGATGATCTGGATCCTGATCCATGTTCCTGATCCAGATCCTGATCCTGTTTCAGATCCAGATCCTGATCCATGTTCCTGATCCAGATCCTGATTCAGATCCAGATCCTGATCCATGTTCCTGATCCAGATCCTGATTCTGATCCTGATCCTGATCTGGATCCATGTTCCTGATCCAGATCCTGATCCCGATCCTGATTCAGATCCAGATCCTGATCCATGTTCCTGATCCAGATCCTGATTCAGATCCAGATCCTGATTCAGATCCAAATCCTGATCCATGTTCCTGATCCCGATCCTGATTCAGATCCAGATCCTGATCCATTTTCCTGATTCAGAATCTGATTCAGATTCTGATCCTGATTCTGATTCTGATCCTGATTCTGATTCTGATCCTGATCCTGATCCTGATCCAGATTCTGATCCTGATCCTGATCTGGATCCATGTTCCTGCATCAGGGTTTGTTTATCCAGATTCCAGGAAAATAAAGATTTCTTTCCTGTGAAAGTTAAACAGAAATAAAATCCCTGAGCTCTGCTAACAACGTTCATCTGAAATGACATTTAAAGATTTGCTTTGGTTTCATATTTTGGTTCAGTCAGACGGCTCCAGGTTGGATCCATTTAACAACGAATCCTGAGACGATTTAGTTGTTAAACTGGAAAAGGACAGAATGTTTAATCTGTGCTGCTCATTTGTGTCGTATTCAGACAATCAGTGGATTAAGACAGTTTAGACTCTGACACCAGGCAGTTTGGTCCAACAACCTGATGATTTTTAGACTTTTTCTCATTTTCTAGAAGCCAAAACTTCTCATTAATATCTTTAGGTTCTGCAGAACCAGCAGCTCTGAACTGGAACAACTAGAACATTTCCAGTTAAATCATTTGTAAAAACCTTTATTTCCAGATTAGAGAAGTTCTTCAAATCAAAGTCTAATAAATCAGCCCAGATATTCAGCAGAAACATGGATCTGCACCAGTCCTGTTCATCCTTAGGAACAGTTTCCAGAACATCCACTGAAGTCAGAATCTAAAATGATCAAATCTGCAGGAAGAGAAACTTTACAGCTTGAAATCAGAGTTTATGTTCATATTCATGGACAGTCACTGAGTCCCACTGGTTTTCCTAATTCCTTCTCAGCCTGGAGAGAAGGCTGAATCAATGATTTGATGTCATTCCTGTTTCTGAACATCCAAACAAACCTGAACGATCTGAGCGTCGCACCAGAAACTCGTTTTCCTGCCGAGGTCACATAGTGACTGTAGCCTCTTTATTTATGAGATAAATTTAGGTTGTTTACATTCACATTGAAGCTTTTCTCATCAAATTCCACCTAAAAACGGTATTGAGATTTTTATTTTGTGCTGCTGTCAGACTTTCTCATTAAATCCTCCTGCTTCAGTTCAGGGTTTTGTTGAACCATTTGGTTGTTTTGGGGGTTAAATCATAATCTGGATGTTCTCTTTTTTTAAAATCTTTCTTCATGTGCAGTTAAAGTCTTCGCCGTCTTCTCACTCCTCTTTCGACTCGTAGACGCTGTTTTCACCTCCTCTCATGGCTTCTGAGTCTTTCTTAGTTCAGCTGCAAGCAGAGGAGGTGATGAAGTGAAGAACTCGTCTTTTCACTGAATCCATTGTTTTATTCCTGTTTTTTAATATCTGTGCATTAATAGTGTTGGTTGCCACACATGCTTGATAATTTGGAGCATGTTGACTCTGGCTCCTCCTCTAGTCGGCTGTTTGTAGCACAAAAAAGTAAAAATGCTACATGTATCAAATATAATGTAACACCTTTAAATTGGGCGTCTGTCTCTTTAAAACCTCCTGAAGCTCCGCCTTCAGGAAGCCGTCCCATCATGGCTCCTCTTTAACATTTTTACCAGTGATGCTCTAAGCAGCAGCTCCTATGATGAACTCAGCAGTTCCGCCAGAAGCTTGCTAATTGCTGCTGGCTAGTCTGAAGGAGCTGAGACTAGCTTCAAAGATTAAATGATTTCTCAGACATGCATGAAAGAATCAAAGCAACAGTCCAGGTATGTTTTTAATGAGAAAATAACATTATGACATGACTTTGAGCTAAAAATATATATTTTAAATGATCCTGTCCCTTTAAAAAATCTTTCAGTTCTCCATTACTCCGTGCCACCTTCTTGCTCCGCCCCTGCATGTTATTTAAAATCTGTTTACTATAAGTTGTTTATGGTCTGCAAATAGAAATGAAGCTTAAATTGATCAAATGTCTGATTATAAAGTCAAATCTTGGAGATATTTCATCCTGACTTTCTCCCCTCTTCATGGGTGAGAAAGCAGGGAGGGAGGGGCGCTGGGTGGGAGTGGGCGGGGCTACGAGCACGCGCTGGTGTGAGTGGAAGGGCTCGCGCTGGTTTAAAGCAGGCGGTGGCAGCAGGCAGGTGCGGGATGATGTGCGGGGCGCGCCGCGGAGGAGCCGCCGCTGTCCGCGGTGCTGAAGCGGAAAGTCCTGGATCCTGAGGGTCCAGTCTTAGAGTCCAGTCGGAGAGTCCAGTCGGACCGGCAGCGACGCGACCATGAAGTCCATCATCAATGCCTTAAAGAAGGAAGGTAAGCGGAGCGACCCGCGTCTCTTCACGCACTTTCCGGAGCAGCTGGACGCGCAGAGTTGGCTCAACTTCAGCCGCACAACCCAACCGAACCGAACCGAACTGTGGCCCATTTAAAACACCAGCCGAGTTGATTTAGAGCGTCTTTGTCGGGATGTGGAAGGTCGGCGCGGATTTCCGAGGCGGCGGCGGCGGCGGCGGCGGCGGCAGGGGAGCAGTTTATAGGTCAGAGATGGAAAATGGGACTCCGGCTCAGTGAGAACACCCACATAGACCCGAACAGAACCGGAGCAGAACCCGAACACAACCAGCAGCCCGTCCATCTGGCTGTGTGTGAAACAAAGCTGGCAGGGTCGCGTTTTCTGTCCTTAATGAAAGCAGCAGCAGAGCTGATCAGCTGCACGGAGGGATTCTAGATATTTTATAATTTTATAATATTCTATGTTAGGGGGAATATGTTGGTCTAGATGTGCAGCTGAATATGTTCCAGCCAGGAAACAAGCTGATGAGAAGCTGATCCAGAAAAGCCTCTCATTCTGCAGCAGGAAACGTGTCACTCAGGATTTAAACTCCATTTTTACTCCATTTTCCTGCAGACTTGCAGAAGTTGTTCTCCAGGTTTTTGGAGAACATCTGATCTCTGCTGGAGGCTTTTCAACCTTTAATCCTTAAAAACATGAAGAATTTCAGATTTTACTAAATCTAAATAAAGTGTAACTCTTTGGCTTTTTCTTGGTTTGATGTTAAATCCAGTCGTTGAGGAAACGCAGTGAGAACTGTGAGCGTTTCTTGTGGTTAGTTGAGGTTCCAGGAACTTCTGAATCATCAGCATGTTGCGTCAGCGCTGACATGCTACTAACAGATAACCAAGTTACTCATCTGTCATCTCATGAGTGCAAATCACTGCATTCATTAAATTAAATCACTGACTGCTGTAAGTCGTTGTTCCTCAGCAGAAACTCATGAGGACAGAGTTAAAGGATCTTTAAAACCATCTTTAGGATTAAAATAATCGTTATAAATCTCTTTAAACTTGTGTCAGTAAATTTCCTCGTCATTAAGCGAAGCGTCTCCAGTGCAGCCATGTTGGTTCGCTGCTCTAAATGAAGGTAAAGAAGGAAGAATGAATCAGAAAGATGAGCTTCATGTGTTCATCGTTATCAGACCCACTGAGCTGGCCTCACCGAAACCCCACATGCTACTTTAATAAAACATTCATATTTACAGTAAGTAAACCTTAGCTTACTGTAAATACACTTAAGTTTAGGTTGAAAATGTTTGAAAACGTAAAGCAGCTTTGAAATAGGATGATGAGTGTGAACAGACTGTTAGGAGGAAGGCTGAGGGATGGAAATAAGTTTTAAAGAGAGATGAATGTGTTAATGCATGAAGGTGGCAAAGATTGATGAAAGGGTGTGGAGGATGAGTGTGATGAAGGGCTTAGAGTAGAAAACAGCAATGAGGCAGAACAGGACAATGACTGGGACAAGATCTAACTGTGGGATGGAAAGTGGTTGTAAAATGATGAAGATGATGAATGGGTTAAAAAGGAATAAAGATAAATAAGAGAAGGCATCATAAAGGAGAAGAAGGATGAGTGGGATGAAGAGGAGGCATTATGAGGCGATGAGTGGGACTAAGACTGGTAGTAAAGGAGAGGACAGTGGGACAAATGAGGATGAGGGAGATGAGTGGGATAAATTGGATCATACGGATGGATGAAGAGGGCTGCATAGTGGCGCAGTTGGTAGAACTGTTGCCTTGCAGCAAGAAGGTCCTGGGTTTGATTCCCGGCCCGGGACTTTCTGCACAGAGTTTGCATGTTCTCCCTGTGCATGGTGGGTTCTCTCTGGGTACTCCGGCTTCCTCCCACAGTCCAAAAACATGACTGTCAGGTTAATTGGTCTCTCTAAATTCTCCCTAGGTGTGAGTGTGTAGGTGTGTGTGTGTGTGTGAGTGTGTAGGTGTGTGTGTGGGTGTGAGTGTGTAGGTGTGTGTGTGTGTGTGTGTGTGTGTGGTTGTTTGTCCTGTTTGTCTCTGTGTTGCCCTATGACAGACTGGTGACCTGTCCAGGTGACCCGTTTTAAACAGAGGAGAGTTGAATCGATAAAATCCAATATTTTATTTTAGTAATAGATTAACGTTTATCATTTACTTTAAATTAAATGTTCTTTTAAACAGTCGGCTGGTAGCTGGATGACCAATATTTCTATCTAACTGCTGCCATCAAGTTTTTGTTTTTATGAAATCTTGTTTCTGTTCTCCATGTTGGGACTTTCTCCAGAGTTTGGTTTTACAAATGACTCATAAATAATAAATCCTGTTTGTGCAGCTAAAACTTGTTGTTTAATTGAATCCAAAATCCTTCCTGACATTTCCTTTAAATCCAAGCTGAAGTTGACAGTGAGGTGACGGGAAGCGAACACGGAGCCGTGTGTTGTCAGAGTTAACCACCGCCTGTCAGACGCTGTGAGGCTCCGCGGCGCCGTCACGCCGCAGCCGCTTTGTCTCCAACATTAACGGCACAAAAGGTTGGACTGATTATCAAAAATATGAACCTCCCCACATCCACAGCTGTAAACTACGGTTCAAAAATGACACTTTTACACAGTTTCTTTATGATAAGCATGATTATTAATTATATTTTATGTGTCTTTAAAGTTTTTAAAATCGTGTGTTTAGTAATTATCTGTGTAAACACTAAAGTCAGACTGTGAGTTATCATTTAATGTCTTAAATCCAACCAAATTAGACCAGAATCAAATGTTGAAATGTAACAATTAATTAATAATTTGAACAATAATAACTTTAAATAGATTTAGTTCCGATTTTAAAACAAAAAAATGTCCTGTGAAGATTTTAGAGTTGATCCAAAGTGTTTGGGGTTTGAAAAGTCACACAGACAAAAATGAAGGTTATTTAGTTTGTCATAATTTTAAACTAAACATTTAGCTTGCTAACTAGTTGTTTAATTTGAAACTGAATACTTAGCTTCAAACTAAATGTTCAAAGTTAAATATTTGGCTTCACACTAAATGTTTAGCTTGGAGCTAAATATTTCAGATTTATTTAGTTAGCGAGCTGAATGTTTAGTTTGAAGTTAAATTGCTAATTAAATATTTAACTTCAAACTAAAATTTAATTCTCTAACTAATAGGTAATTCCAGCAGTTTTGAAGGCTCTGAGTTGTTGAAGACTAAAGGATCCTTTAATCTGGAAATAATAACCTGGTTTCTGCTTCATTCTGTATGAAAACCGTCCAACATGTCTGAAGGTTTCAGATCAAACTGAGTCTTCGCTGTCGGACTGATTTCTGCTCTGCAGGATTTTCTTCCTGCAACTGTTTGATTCGGAAAACCTCCAGCTATAGAGGGTCTATAAAGCTTTGTCACACGGTGGTTGGGGTGTGTGTGTGGGGGTGTGTGTGTGAGCCCTGCAGTGAACCTCTTTAAAATGAAGAATAGCTCTGTGTCACTACCTGTATTTGATCTGTATTTTGTTTCCTGCAGGAGAA
Source organism: Brachyrhaphis roseni (assembly GCA_903066815.1). NCBI lineage: Eukaryota > Metazoa > Chordata > Actinopteri > Cyprinodontiformes > Poeciliidae > Brachyrhaphis > Brachyrhaphis roseni. Next base: position 25,171 of record CAEFZY010009592.1, on the reverse strand, counting down.
ACTGAAACTTGGCTGATGGTTCATGTTTACATGATTCAGTAGAAACCTTTAAAAACTAAAGGTTCAGGTGAGATGAAGGTTTTCGTCTGCTGCTCTGATCAGGCCTCCAGGTGAAACCACCTCACGGCGTTCAGTTAAATGTCTCTGAACGACGTTAACGGATCATTTTTCAGTTCTGTCCCACCACAAACTGTTCTATTGATGCTGCAGCGGTCCGTTCACGGTTATGATTATGTGTAATGTATGTGTATATTTTGCCGATTAGAATCAATTTTACTAGAAAGAGGAACACAAATCCTTTTTTCATATTTCTTCTCTAAACTGAATTCCCTGATCTGAAATCTGATGAATCTTAGCAGCCTGGGTTTTTATAAAAAGTTGGAAAATAACTTTACTTTGTTGTCGTCTTGATGTATAAATGAGATTGTTGCTTTCAGGACTCTGAGTTTAATCAACAGATCTATGTATGATCTGAATCATTTTATTTGTATTGTTACTGTGTTTCTTATATCCAGATAAAATGGATCATTAGCTTTAGCATCTCGTACCCTGCAGACTCCGTCATTCTAGCCACTTTATTTCCTTGGCTTTATGTTTGGGTTCAAATGTGGATCATAAAAATACAGCCAAGGAATTTCTCAAAAGAACTACAACTTATTTAATATTTCCTCAGTGTTTTTTTGAGACTTTGTCGTCTTCCTGGAGTTTGGACAACCGGTCTCCAGACTGCTGGACTTTAATCTGAAGGGACGAATCTTCAGACTTATGAATTTTGCAGGATTCTTGAACACGGTGAATCAGAAGCCAATCAGGTGTTCATGGAATAACGCAGGAGATTGTTCTGCTGTTTCTGGGACGATGGGAGCGTCTCAAACGCTTCAGAGAAGCAGAAACCTTACGATTTAAGACAAACTGATGATTCTTTCAACAACCTGATATGAGTTTCTAAATGCATGTTGATGCGTTTTTGGCGAGCAGCATGGAGCCGCAGCCTGAGGAAGCGGCGCAGACATGAAATGTGAGAGCTCATTAGCCGTTCGCACCTCGTCCACACGTCTGCAGCAGACAGAGGGAGGGAGCCTCACATGTTAGTCTGATGATGATGATGATGATGATGACTCATCGATTCTCCTTCAGATGACCGAGAGCAGAAGCTTCAGAGATGAGCCTGGCTCCGGTATCGGTACCAGTTCTGGTTCTGGTTCTGGTTAAAACTGATCTGATCCTGATAATTGCTGTGATGATGATGAGACGAAGAGCAGAGCTGAGCAGCTGGGGCCTGAACCAATAACTAATAATCAATTAGTCACACCATTTATTCAAATCAAATCAATCAACCAGAAACTGGACGATAAAAGTTTTCAGTTTGGTGTTTTGGTCTCGACTAGCAGAGATTTCATAAGTCATTTTATTTGTTGCTTCTGTTGTTTTATTTATTTTGGATATTTTAAATATCTTTCAGTGTTAAAAGTTTGTTAGAACTTAAAGTTTTTATCAAGAAAAATGTATGATGACAGAATTAAATGTGTTTTTCCAGAATGTCCAGATCCAGAACTCATTTCTTCATTCTCACTTCGCTCATCATCTGGAGTATATAAACAATTTACATTTCAGATAATAAAAACCTTCTCAGTCTGTAGATCTGTTCCAATAACAGATCTACAGACTGATCTGTAGATCTGTCTGTAGATCTATTGATCTACAGACAGAATCGCTGTGATTCTGTTTGTTTTCCTGTAAATCAGAAGAATCTGGTGTTTCTTTCCAGACTCCTGCAGCTCAGGTCGATCCGGTCAATGTTCCCACCAATCAGCCTCCAGTCGAGTCAATAAACCTTCTAATTCTGTCCGTTTGAGTGGAAGTGAAATATGATGATAATGAACATATGTCTACATATTGCTGGCAGCTGTCTGAGATGTTTCCCTCTGTGAACGATGAAGTTCAGGCGGTTTAGAGAGACCTGCTCTCTCCTCCCAGGCTGAGCAGCTGATTCAGATTTCAGTTTAGTTTCTCCTGTAGAGACTAACGGTGTGTTTTCCTTCCAGTGCCTTTCCGTGAGGCCCCAGCCTACTCCAAGCGCCGGCGGGGTCCGTCCTCTGGCAGCGGAAACGGCCAGTCCCCGTCCTCGCTGTCGGCGCCCCGGGTCCTCCTGCGCTCCAACAGCGACAACAACCTTTCTGTGAGCCAGTACCAGCAGCAGCAGCAGCACGGTTCCCCTGGAAACTGGGCCCCCCATCTGCAGCAGCACCAGAGCCACCAACACCGGGCCCCCCAGCAGGGCCACGCGCAGCCTGGCTCCTCAGCTTTGCACCGCAGCCTGTCCCCCCAGCTGGTCCAGCAGATGCCCAGCGGCAGCCCCAATGGCAACGTGGTGGTCCGCACTATGGGGCGGGGGGCCAGGAGCCGCTCCCCCTCCCTCAGTCGGCTGGGCGAGGAGAGCAGACGGGCTCAGACCGCACAGCGCCAGCCCAGGTGAGTCCAGAACGCCGCCTGGCAGCAACAGACTCTCTGGGATTATTCTGGGAGTCTCTGGTTCCTTCAGCTGGACTCTTTGTAATCTAGGGTGTTTCTATAGATCTGCAGTCCTCCAGTTAGGTCAGGTCAGGGGGATCAAAATATTTTCTCATCTCCATTGGCACAAACATCTGATTTATTAGATTATTCTACTGTTACTGGTCTTCAGACAAAACTTATGACAGCAGTTATTATGTCCAGGTAATAATTCAGGATGTTTTCCACCTGATAGTCCACTGGACTCGGTTCAATTAGGGATCAGAACTTCAACATTTGTTCACCTGCAGCTGCTGTGGTTCTTTTTCTCTCTGCTCTGAGTCAAACCAAGCTGTTCTCCTCCTCACCTGTAGGGGCGCTGCACTGAGAAGCACTAAAGGAAACACAAAGACCTTCAGAGTGCAGCTTCCTTCTTCATGAAATGGAAATAAAAATGTAGTTGGATAATTTCTCTCTTATCTTTGGCTAAAAACCAAGACACATTTCTCCTGCTAGCGATTTACCCAGAATGCCCTGCGCTGCAGTGCACTTGCTGCTTTTGGGGCGGTCTCCGGTCTGCTTGATTGTATTTGAACCTTTTCTGCTTCTGCTGGTTTCCAGGTAACATGAATGTGTTAAATATTTCCCAGACTCTGTAGAGTTTCAGGATCTGATCTCTGGACTTCATCAGGTGATGCTCTCCTGTGGTTCTGTTCGTCTTTGTTGAAGCTGTTTTTGCTTCTGATTGGTTGGAAATTCCTGAAACCCAGCTGGAATAAAAAACTGGGAAAATTCAGCAGCTCTGCTGTCGGCTGCTGAATGCCTCCTTGTTCTTTATGAAGGTCAGAGTCGTTCAATGTTCTTCTGCTGTGATGAAGTGAGTCATCATCTGAACTTGAGGACAACATTATTCCTCATTCGATAAATACACACAAGAGACTTACTGGACAGTATCTTAATTATCTTTTTTTTTTTAAGTTTTTTGTAAACCTACATGTTTTGACTGTCACTTGCTGCCGTTACACCTGAATTTACCCACTGGGGAACAATAAAGTTGTTATTATTCTATTAATAAACTCACCTGCTTCAGACTGTGAACCTCCGGTGCATAAAAATCCGATTCAGATTCCAGTCACCCCATAACGCAGCCGACTGGTACAAACTTGTAGCAAACTGTGAAATGTGTTGGAAACACATCATTCATGCAAACTCATAAACTCTCAAGCATAAAAACAACAGAAAATTCAACCAGCAAATATAAAACCAGCTTTGCTAACTCTAAAACACAGATCACCATTAGTTCTGCTAACGTTAAGCTGCTATTCCAACACACAACTTAGCAAAAGCCAATTCTAAGGCACTAAGTTCAACCATTTTCATAGGTAGGAAAGTTACCCAAAAAGCTAATGTGGTAAATGAAAAATTAGCTGTGCTATTAGCGCTTTAGCAGAAGTTCCTGCAAACTCACTCCACATAACGGAAGTCCTCCAGACCACTAGGCGGAGTCTGGAGCAGGTTATGTTTCCTATGAATATGAAGCCGTTCCATAATGTTGAAAATGGCGACGGGTTTTAAATAGACTTCCTCCAATTTTATTCTGGACATCCCGTCTTTGCTGAGGGTTTGGTCCCGTATGTTGTGTTGATCAACTCCCCCTAGTGGTCTGGAGGACTCATGTTTTATGGAGCTCAAATAGTTCACAAATTAAATATTTAACTATCCAGTTTAATAATTAGCTCTAAATTGAACATTCAGTTTAGAGCTAATGATTTAGTTTGCAAACAATATTTTTTGTGAACAAAATATTTAGCTAGCTAAATATGAAGTTTGACAGTTATATATTTAGTTTGGCGCTAAATGGTTACTTTGTAAACTAAATATTTTGCGTTCTTATTGAATACTTAGTTTGAAACTGACATATAAATGAATGAATAATGTGGTGAAATATTAACCCCATTTTTTCATCTCATTACAGACTAAAAGAGCCAAATTATTGATGTTAACATCTGATGTGTAACTAAACATTTGGTTTGAAAGCTAAGATTGTAAGTAGTAAAGATTTTGAAGCTAACAGAGGCAACATGATGTTTAACAGTCAGGACAACTGATTTATGTTTGATGCACCAAGAGATGAAGAATCACTTCTGATTTAATATTTTTCTCAACATTATGAATACAAACCAAAATGACAAGAAAACCATTTTGAAATAAATTCTCCTCACTCATACAAACACACTGAGCCTCTGTGGAAACTCTAGAGCTGATGCTCTTCCTCCTTCTGTTTAACTGTTCAGTCAGGATTTCCTGCTGGTTCAGATAAAATAATCTGCTTTTCAGATCAGATTTTACTATGAAAGGTAATTACCTCGAGGGATTCATAACCGTTCCTCATGAACGAAGTAAAAATGTCACAAATCCTTCATTAATAGCAGAATTAATATTTTTTAACAACACAAAATGATAAAAATGAACTTTCTCACTCTGGCTTGTTCATGTTTAGGATATAAAATATTAAATCCATAGAAGGAGAAGGTTTTTCCTGTAGTAGCTATTTTTGGTGGTGGGTTGTTTCTTCGTCTACTGTACCTACAGTATTCGCCCCCCATGGCTTCCTCTGGGAAACGTGCCACCGCAAAGACTCCACTGTAGCTACAGAAACGGTTGCCATGGCTGCCTGGTTATGGGATGCCTCAGATGCTACATGTGGATGTATGCATGCACAGGTTCATTCAGAAACCTGCTCAGCATCTGTGCAGCAGTCTGCGCCATGCGGCAGATAAACGATGGGAGAGTGACGTAACTGTCAATCCAGATTAAGACACCTGATCCCTGCTTCTTCCTCCTCATCCTCCTCTTCCTCCTCCGCTCTCTTGGCAGATGGTTGCATTCGGATCGCTGCCCACTCTGTAGCTCACAGTTCTCATACGTTCCTTTACATTAAGGTGTGAGAAGAGGAAGAGGATGATGGAGGAAGCTGCAGTTGCCGTCTGACTTCTGTGCAGTTCTGCGTGTTTCTGTCTGACTCGGCTGTGAAGCAAAGTGAACAGCAGTCAGAAAGTTGTAGGTTTGATTCCTCCGGGTATCGTTGTACGAACGAGTTTCTGTAAAAGATTCGGTTCGCTTTTCCAACACCGAGAGTCAAGTTGGTCATTAAAAATGACTTCTTCATTTATTATCTGTTTTTGTGATGGATCATCATTCATGACGACCTTTAAACTGGAGCTGCAGCTAATGATTATTTTAGTTTTTTAAATAAGAAAACTTACTGATGCAAGAACTCACCATTCCTTTAGAAGTGTGTGTGAAAAGCTCGACTCTTTCTGCTTCCTTTAACAGCAGTGTAATGCAGGACTGATCTGTTGACTGTTTTGACTTTTTTAAAAATTTTTGTCGATTACTGAATTAGTTGATTATTTTAATAATCAATTCTTCATCATAAATCCAATTAATGATTTCAACCTAAATTTAAACCTCATAAATTATTCCCAGAATCTCAGCTGTAGTTTATTAACACTGTTTAAAATAAACGGCGCTTGTGAACGCTACAGCCCCGATCAGCTGATCTCTTTTCCCCACCAGCAAACGGGAGCCAAACAGCTTCTGGAGTAAGACTGGCTGAGCCCAGCTGGTGGATACAAACAGCTGAGTCTGTGATGATGATCCGACCCTGATGATTTGAAATCGGTCCGATCGGTGGTTCTGTCTCGGCGTTTGAGCAGAAAACATGAATCCAGATGGGATCCTGGCCGCCTGATTGGCTGTATTAAGACGTCTGGCATCAGCGTGGGCAGGTTGTACTGATGGAACAGGAAACTGTTAGTATGACCTTTGACCTGCTGCTTCTTTCATTGAATTGATAAAAACAAACCAAACTGTGGAGTTTTTGACCTGGTTCTGACTGAAACTCTGTTTATGTTTGTGATGGTGGGACCTGAAAGGCTTTTCCTGGGATTCTGACAACTTCTAACAGTGATATTGGAGATGCCTCTGTTATTGCTATCGCTATCATGTGGTGGAAAGATCATTTCTTCTTCCCCACTTTGAAGAGACGTTAGTAGAAATGGAAATGAAAACCAATAAAAAGAATAAATTACCTAAATGTTTTGTTAGAAAACATTTGGTTTTGACTTTGAACTTCCGTTGTTTTTTGTTATATTTTCATTCTTATTACACTTCTTTCTTCTTTCAGCGGCAGATCTCTCACCTCCTACAGCTCAACCGATAAACTCTTTATAATCACATAATGCAAGATTTAAACCTACATGATGTTTGGATGCGTTTCATTTTTTTACCAACTATCTGAAAATCGTGTGAAAAGCTGCAGAACGTTCTTTGTGAAATGGACGCCTTGCTTTAATCATAAAATCTGACTTTTTCTGCTTTCTGAAATCAGAGAATTGTAATTTTTTTTGCTAAAGCAGATAATTGAAAATAAATCTGAAAAAATAAAAATGGATCAGACTGAAAACTTGTGGATGTGAATCAGGTTCATGTCCACATCCTTCATCTCTGGATTAGATTAGATCTCTGATCTCTGCAGAAACATCTACTCTAAATTTGTGTAGCACTTTTTTATTTTACATCTTGAATCTGGAAAACTACAGAATTATCCCAGGAAACAAATTTCATTTCATGTCCTCCCATTAAGCTATGAAGGAAATAAACCTTCACAGCCGTTTGTCCTGTTTGGTTCTGCAGCAGTTGTACAGGAAGTGATGTACACACAACCTTAGTTTGATGTTTTACTGTGTATACAGCTGGCAGCAATAACCAGAGCAAAACTTTGCTATTTTTAGATCATGGAGGACAATATTACATCATTATTGCCCAGCCTTACATGAAGATATGCAGATTCTGTCTCAGGTCCAGAACAAAATTCAGAACCAAAGAAAAGTCCAAAGATTTTCACCCAAAATCCTCAGTTACTGTTTAACAACAAACTAAGTTAAGCTGAAGTATATTTTCCTGATTCCCATCTGAATTAAGTCCAGAAAGTTCCTGCCTGTGTTCGCTGATGGGGTCCTGATTGTTGGAGTTTCAGCCTCATCAGCTTGTTTGCAGAAGTTTGAATGATTCCATCGTTCCTGATTGCCGTGGCGACCGTCCTCATGCTGTCGGTAACTGACAGATTAATCCGTCCTGAGCCGCCTGATGTCCTCCAGAACCAGGCAGCAGATAGCAGCTCTGCTACCACAGACATTCACCACCGTTTATTTCTCTGTTTTTACCCCAGCTGTGGATTAATTTGGCATCTGAGCAGCTGCTGATCGTCTGCTTCAGTCGACACGTTGTGTTTAAGGTCTGCTCTCTGGGAATGTGCATGCTGCTGATAAGGACAAACACACGGATCAGCAGGAACGATGCTTCTCTCACTGGCAGTGAGTTGAGATGACAGAAAAAACGTGACGCAGTTTAACACGTGTGTCAGCTGACGTTTAAACCGGCTGGAGAAAATGGATCCGGATGATTTGTTTGTGCTGCTGGAAGCTGCTTCTGTCACTGCCGGATTCTCCTTAGAGCTCAGAAAAAGATAACCTGCTGGGTGATAATTATAAAACAGAACATTATTACCAATGTAGGTCTGTAACCTAATCACTCCTGGCCTATCAGGGTTAGATATCAGGGACATTTGAAGCTCAGCTTCTGCTGGCCCACTTACAGAAACGAGGCAATTAGTGACAGTGTTCACCAGTTACAGCATCTCATTCTCTCTTATTGGAATAAAAAACAAGAAAATCCTTCACATTTTCTGTCCTCCTGAGTCAAAACACTGTTAAAAACACGATGCTCTGCTGTATTAAACATGTAGGCTCTTTATTTACACCAACCATTTAACTGGATAGTTTCATATGAAGCATTTTGTTGCCCAACAGCAGAAAGAAGAAAAACGTTTGCATGATAAATCGCAGTAGCATCGTTATCAGACGGTGTTGACATTGTCTAACATATCGTATCAATACCATAAATAAAACTGGACCAATATTAACAACCGATGTTTATTTCCAGGGGTTGGTCATGGACACTGTGGCACTGCTGGCTGAAAACCATTAATCAGCATTAAGTGTGTTTTCACTTCATGCAGTGAAGTTTTGTCACCTGAGGTTGGATTTATTTGTGTAAAATCTCTTAAATTCTGATCAATCTCAGAATAAAAGCAGTTTAGATGTGACGCTGAGCTCTAGTCGCTCCGTCAGAAACTCCCATAATTCCCTTCAGTCTTTGTTGTTGCCCCCCGCCTCGCCCACACATGACAGCCTCTCTGTGGCGTTCCCTCCGCTCCCACTCAACATGTCACACGGCCTCATGTGAGCCCGCAGACCCGCTTTCTGTCTGCTCCCCGCTCCATCCACCCAGCGCTGACAGCTGTCAGTAACCCCTCTGGGCGCCATGGCAACCGCCTCCCAGCTCTCCGTGGTGAGAAATGAGACGTGTCCTCCGTGTCAGGACGGGCCGGAGGTTTGGCTGTTTCTGCTCGATGTGACTCATAAAGATCTCGCCGTTAATATTCTGTGATTTCACCAGAGGCGGCCGCGCTCTGCGCCGCGTCGCCTCGCTGCGTCTGCTGCGCAGAACTTCATTAAGAAATCACGGTTTGAAGAAATTCTGCAGTTTTATTGCAGAGCAAACCCAATTACAGCACGGAGCAGATTTCCTCTGCGACTTTGATGCGATTATGAAATTCGCCTGATTTGATTTGATCGGGTCATAAAGTAATATGCAGACGACACGTTCGCTCAGAACACGGAAAACACAATCAGCAAAGACGCAGAGCCTGGAAATGATATTCTGAGATTAAAAAACTGACATCAGGACAGAAACAGGAGACGGTTAAACTTTACAGGAAGACATGAAAGTGAGAGACAGACGGACTCATCAGAGTCCAGCTGTGTTCGGTTTGACCAGATGTTCCCTGAAGGCATCACAGGTTTGTTGTTTAGACAGAGAAGCAGCTGTGAGGAAACTCTGGAGGAGCTGCAGAGATCCACAGCTCAGAACCAAAGTTCAGTTCAGTTTGGTCTCTCTGGATTAACTGGAGTTCATCTGAACTAGGGAGAAATAATCGGCTGCTGCCTGAAAATATTCACACACATTTCTGTCTAATTATCAGGATTTTAAATCTTCCACATGTTTCCGCTGAGAGGCAAAGAGGATTAAACACGATAATCACAGATATTTTAACGATTTATTTCACCTGGTTAAAATCGAAACACTTTAGATTCATTTTGTTCTCTTTTAAACGAGTGTGACAGCTCATCAGATAAATCAGATTTATAGCAGAAATCTGCTGTAAAACTCCAGTTGTTCTATAAAAACTCCCCACCTCAGCATCAGGTGGAGGTTCTTACTTTGACTAGACCTTGATTCTTTTCCTTTTAGCCCTTTGGTTCTAGATCTGCTGCTGTGTTTGGATCATGCTGTGGGACAGACTCAGACTGATAAATAAAACTAGCCCCCATCACCAGCCCTCCACCACCGTGCCTGGCTGTTGGCATCGAGTTTTTTACGGATTTTCTTTTTGTTTTTTGGTTGAACAAACTGAACACTGAGCTGCAGGTCCAGAATATTTGCTGGGTTTTTGTTGAGCGCAGCAGCAGAGATGCAGACTGACAGTAAAGACCAGGCTGCAGCTGCTGCTCAGGTCCGTTCACCATCTTTAATATAACTGTTGACATAACAATACGCTGCCCAATGCCAGATTATTACAGGTCATGTGTGGGTCATATTATGGGATTACAGCAGAAACATGAGGATTACATAATCCCTACACCAGCAGGAGGGGGTTAGTGTAACTTTTGATGGAAAAAAATAATTCTGTATAATTTAGCTTCATCTGAAACTGAATATTTGGTCATATTGAGAGTTTTATCAAGACACAAACATGTCAGAAAATGGAGAAAAGAAAACTTTATTGTGTTGAGTTTTGTTTCAGAAACATTCAGGAAAACTATCTTCAGTGCATTTTTATCTTCAGTAGCTGCTGATTGGATGATGGGGAATTACTGAAGATTGTTTTGTGGATCTTGAGGAGATTAAAGTTCCTGGGAGGCGTTGAGTGGAGGATTATGGGTTTCTGACTCTGGTTCTGGTTCTGGTTCTCATGGACCGGATCCCAGGGCAGAGCTGATCAGAGTGAGGATGTGGTTCTTCTGCATGGAGGAGGAATAATCAGCTTCTGGATTCATCATCATGTGTTCAGATTGTTAAACATTGTGAAGTCAGCTGAGTTTAAAAATATAAAAACTGTTTTTAGTGAAGCTGAAACCCAGAACATACCAGTCACCAGTTAGCGGTTCTGTTAGCAGTTAGCAGTTCAGTTAGCGGTTTTGTTAGCAGTTAGCAGTTCAGTTAGCGGCTCTGTTAGCAGTTAGCAGTTCAGTTAGCGGTTCTGTTAGCAGTTCTGTTAGCAGTTAGCAGTTCAGTTAGCGGCTCTGTTAGCAGTTAGCAGTTCAGTTAGCGGCTCTGTTAGCAGTTAGCAGTTCAGTTAGCGGTTCTGTTAGCAGTTAGCAGTTCAGTTAGCGGTTCTGTTAGCAGTTAGCAGTTCAGTTAGCAGCTCTGTTAGCAGTTAGCAGTTCAGTTAGCGGTTAGTGGTGAGTGCGGGTTTCCCATCATGGTCACACTGGATCCACCCTGAGGAAACTGGAACACCAGTACTCCTCCCTGCTCTGACTCTCTGTCTCCTCCAAACCTCTAATTTTCCCGTGATCCTGTCTGATGCGTCGGACGCTTCGGCTACTGCCTGGGACACCGCTGCTCTTACGCCCTCTGGTGGCAGCTGTAGACATGTCAGCTGTTGGCAGATAAGATCATTTATCTTCCCATCACTGACCTGCAGTTTTAGTGCCAGGCTGGGATTTATTTTTCATGTACAAGAATAAAACAAAAGTCATATTACCAGAACAGAACATCATTAAAAATCATAACATGAGAATGAAATTGTAATAATACAAGAATAAAGTTGTAATAATATGACACAGTTGTAATATTAAGTGTATGAAATAATAATTTTATAATAACTGTAAAAAATTAAATGTTGAGCATCTTGTGAAGTTAACAGGACTTTAAAACAAAACGACTAAATCTATTAGAAGAAAGAATCACTGACTAGATGAACTGATCATGTCAGATCTTTATAGCTCCATCAAGGCTGTTTTGTTATGAAAATCACTTTATTTTGCTGATATTATATCTTATTCTGGTCCTAACAGACCTGCATGTGGAACCCAAACTGGTTCAGTAAACTGGACCGTTTGCTGAACCGTGTTTCTCCTTGTGTGTTGAATCTTTAATCTGAAATCAGATGCAGAGCGGAGAGCTGCAGCAGCGTGTTGTTTCTGCCTTCAATCCAAACACTCGCAGCTCCGTGTCACTTCCTGTGCTCCAGTGCAGAGTTGGCCTCTCGGTGGTAGGCCCTATTTCCAGCCGCTCGGAGTGCGGCTGCAGCTTTGTCCGTGGTTTTCCCTGGGAAAATGTGCGAGCAGTCTCAGTAGGTTCTGAATGGGGTTAGCTCTCCAAAGGCCTGCAAACATTTGAGGAGGAGTGGAGTCTGCAGGACAAGGTGACCCACTTACTACAAACAGTCCCTCCCTCCCGCTCTCCATCTTCCTCTTTTATTCTCCTAGTTTTCCTTCCTGCTGCCTCTCCTCTCCTCTCCTCTCGTCTCCTCAGCATCACTCAGACGCTTTGAGCTCAGAAACAGTTTTTAGAATAAAATATTTGTTCATTTCTGACTGAATACGGCCGAGTCACAGACAGCTTCAGCTGATCATCACGGTCATATCGAGGCCATGTTTTGCTTCGGTGTTGTTATGAATACTAACCACTAAGTGGCGCTATGTCACCATGGTATCCTGCTGTATATGAATGAAGAAGTGTTTTAGAAACGTTGGAGGCGTTTTTAAGTGTAAACATCCATCCTGTTGCTGTCAGGTGAAACATTTTCAGCAGCTCTGTGGGTCAGAACCGGGTTCTGATTCTGTGAGGCGACAAACCAAACAGACAAAAACAAACTGACTCAGAGATTCTGGTTTTTAATCTTCACAGGGTCTGCACACATTTTGGCTCTCAGTGTTTCTCCTTTAAAGATGCTTTTTTTCTACTTCTTTTAACTTTATTTATGATTTTATAGAAATGAACAAACTTGCAAAACATACATAAGTCAAAATAAGACAAAGAGTTCCTTCTAAACCCCAATCTCCTCACACTCCTCTAAAAAATAAAAGAAAGAAACATCTTGCTAAACGTTTGGGACAAGAGATACATCTAGATAAATTTAATAAGGCTCCCAAATTTTCAAACAAACTTTTCAGACAATAATTACAGTAATAACCGTGTTTGTTTTCCAGGGGAATGCAACTATTCATTTCTGAAAACCATCTTCCAATAGGAGTGCAGTCTGATTTCCATGACACTTCAGTGAACTTTTAACTCACACAAGGCAACAAGCACAAATTTTATTTGTGTATTTTTTACCGATCTCTGCAGTTCTGGATCTGGTGGAACGTAAAGTTTTATGTCCATGAAACAAAGTCTCAAAGTGAAGTAACTGGTGTTGACGGTTTTGGCCCGTGTCCTCTAGTCCTGACCTTTTGACCCCTGTCCTCTCTCAGCCCCAGCGGTCACGGCGAGGCGCTCGGCCCCAGGAGGAAGCTGTACAGCGCCGTTCCAGGCAGACACTTTGTGGTGGTTCGCTCGTACTCCGTCCAGGCTGAGGGAGAGATCAACCTCTACAAAGGCGACAGGGTCAAAGGTCAGTCTGCTTGTGGGAGATAGACTTTACCGTGCCCTGACGCTGATGAGATTTTCATACAAAAAATGTATGAAAATCTATCGTTAATATTCCAAATATGCATCCAGAAAAACACAGATTTTAAGATTTTTTCCTTTTGGTTTTGCTGGATCAGAGATTTCAAGATGTCTTTATTTAATTATTACTGGGTGCAGAAAAGCAAAGTAAATTGTAAGAACCAGACCTTACGATCTCCAGCATGGCTGATAAGCAGGAAAACACAATTTTTTCAGATATCTTGGAGATTTATTGAGATCATAAGAAGACGCTGTTGGAAAAGAACAAACTGTGTGAAGAGACAAAAGATAGGAGTGTGCATTTGTTATTTAATGCCAGTTACAGGAAAGTCTGAGGACTTTGCAGAGACGAGCTGAGACAGCATGCAGAGATTCACAGTATGAGAGATGAATCTTATCTGGAAGAGGCTCCACTAAGACCTGGTTCTGCTAAACCAAAGGATGAAGATTTTCATCCGTGCATTAAGATTTTTTAAAAATGGACGTCTTTCAGCTTTATTTAAACTCTTCCTGCCAGATTAACCTTTGACCTTTAAAGACTGAGCATCATGACTCTGAGTCTCATATTTCTGTTAGAAAGAATCAGAGTAATGAAGTTAATGTCAGGAAAACAGAGGCTGTTCATTATTCATTAAATATGTCTACTGTGACATGAAGTTAAATAAAATTAGAACATTTATTTAAGTTTGGTTATTTAATGATTTATTTGACCTATTGGTTTTTCCATAATGAAATGATTATCCGTCATAAAACTGACTCAAAGACATACATGGGTGTAACATGTCCACCACGCTTTTCTCAGCTTTTACAACTGTTTAAACCGTTTTTAGCATGTGGTAATGGTTTTTCCGAGCCGTCTTTAAACACACCATGATTGTACACTGAGGTGCTGCAGAGCAGCATGGTGTCAGAATCATCTTCATAAACCAGTAGAGCAGAAAAAGGCAAGAAATCTGAATTCAGCACTTTAGCATTAGCTTCTGCTAAATACCATGTTGGTGTTAGCACAGCTAACGTTAGCAGTGGTGACCACTGCTGCTGACGTATCTGATGACCTCTGGATTGACATGCTGCTGTTGTATCAACCTTCCAGAACAATCAGGTCTTCTGGTTCTGGTTCTGGTTCTGCTCTGCATCCCCAGAACCAAACATGGAGAAGAAGCATTCAGCTTCTATTTACCATGAATCTGGAACAAACTTCCAAACAAACAGCTGAAACTCTGAGTTCCTTTAAACACAGGTCGAATCCCACCTGGTTAAAGTTGCTTTTCATTAACATTAACTGGAACATTGATCATCATATCTGATTATTTTGATGATGCATTTAACAATATGTAATGATATTGTGAAAAAAGGGGACAAAACTTGACTTAACTTTAACCCCCTTACTGGAACTTAATATTTTGAACTTTACTGTTTTAATGACGTTTTTAATTTTATGTAAAACTTGTTTTTTCCTCCCAGTTCTGAGCATCGGAGAGGGAGGATTCTGGGAGGGCAGCGCCCGCGGCCAGGTGGGCTGGTTTCCAGCCGACTGCGTGGAGGAAGTCCCGGCCAAGGCCACCGAGGAGAGGACCTGTGAGTAGCATCAGCTGGGCGGGTTGGGGTCCAGATGTGTTGGTTCCAGTTCAGAACCGTCATTCAAATTTTCTCTGTAAATTTCTGTTCATAAATGAACTGAACGTTTTCATGAGTGGGAATGAAAGCGGTCACTCCTGACCCGCTGATGCATGGACTCCACCAGACGCCTGAAGGCACCAAGATGTTAGCAGCAGATGCTAACCCTGGAAGTGTGAGGTGGGGGTGCCAAGAGTTGGACCCGTTCCCATAGAGATGTGGAGGATTTAGAGGCCAAATAAAAAACCTCAGGGTGTGATTGGTGTGTGACAGGGAGCTTCATGCTGCTAGCTGCTAGCTGAGGCCACAACCTTCAGGAAATGAAAGTGTGACGTTTCCCAGCAGAACATTCTCTCTGGTCCACATCAGGTCGTTTCCTGACTGCTTTGCACTTTGGTGTTTTCTGGAATGTTCCCTTAAACGTTTTTGCACCAACTTCTGTCTCTCAGAGAGATTTACGCCCGAGCTGGAGTTAAACACTCAGAACTCATTTGTGAACATTAACTTGCTAATCAAACATCTTTACGACTTAATTAGATCCCATAAAAACGTTTTGGTGTGTGACGGCACGTGGCCCGTGTTTCAGCTGCATGTGTGTCCTCCTCTCTGTCTTCCTGTGTCCCCCAGGCTGCCGTGTGCCGAGCTGAGCGCTACATTGCCCTGCTAACTCAGCTGTGCTCTTATTTCCTATGGGTGCCAGCTAATGAACATATCATGGCACGCTCCGTCCCCCGTAAACGTTACGTCTGCTTTGTGATGCAAATCTACAAGAGATGTTTGAGATGTCTTCTGTCTCTCTGTCTGTTTTTCTTCTGTTTTCCTGCTTTGTTTAATTATTGAGATTAGCACAAGGCGGACATCCATCAGCTCTCTGGTCTAACTCTTGTTCTCTGGCTGTTTGCCTTCGTCTGTGTGGCTCACTTTAAAGTTTAACCCAAGGCCATTGGCGCAGGAAAGCCTCCCTCATGCGGCGCCGCGTCCAAGCTGCCCCCGGTCTGCCTGCAAAGAAAAGCCTGTGAGAAATGGGACCACAGTATGGCGTCCTGCAGAGAGCCATTCAGAGGCAGCTTCAGTGGAAACCACGGGTCAACTGTGTGTGTGTGTAGGGGTGGGGGTGTGTGTGTGTGTTGTGCTGCCACATGCAGCCGTAAAGCAGTTGATTGATAATAATATAGATGGATGATTGTGATTTTCTATAAATTCAGATAAATTCATCTTTTACTGCAGCATCATAATCTGACAATAAAACTCCACGGCTTTTACCTTCCTGCTTCCATAGATCCATTTCTCTTAAACATGGGAAACACAAGAGAACATGCTCCATAACAACATTATGCAACAGAAAAAAACCTTGTCCTACCATCACAAACATAAACTGGAACAACAGGATTTCTTCCTTTGTTGTTTTATGTCAAACCACATAATAACAGAAAATAAAATCTTATTATACACACAAATACATAGAACAAGGTTTGGTTGTTTGAGGCGACGATTTGATGCATCAAACACTCCCAGTAGTTTTCATGCGAAGGAGCCCTGATGACCACTGTCAGGTACAGTGGAGGATGTGTGATGCTGTGGGACGGATTCCCTTCTAAAGGCCCTGGAAGGTTTGTTGGTGTGCAGAGTAAAACCAGCAGAACAAGGATCCAGAAGATCCGACGGTTTATCGTTTTTAAACGGTTTGGTTTTCAGGACATCAGAGCAAACATGGCGGCACCCTGTGGATGATCCAGAGAAGACCTGAGGCAGTCGGATGGTTCTGACTTTCTTCAGGTCCTGAGAACAAACCTCGTTTTTACAGCTCTTTCCCGTTTGGAACATTTTTCCTCTGGGATTTGATTGTTGCTATAAATCTGCACAGGCAGCAGGATCTCCCTGCAGCGGACCGACCTGGACGGCCTCCAGCACCGACCCGACTCTTAACCTGCAGAGTCACAGAGCGGAGGGAGAAACATGCATGTCTGACCGTTTAATGGCGGCTTCACTCGCTACGCTAGCTTCAGACAATCCAGGGAAACAAGCTGATTGCAGAAGAAATATTTAAAGATTTAAAGCTGCCAGTGAGTCACGTAATTATTCAATGCCTACATCATCATTTATTCATCAGGACTGGAGAAATGAAGTCCCTTTGTGCTCCGTCTGTAGTGAAGAGTTAGCGTGTTAGTGAGAGCTGCTCTGATGGAAACGGCAGCTCCGTCTAAATCCATGATGCTTCCAGTTTAATATTTTTAATGTTTCTGGAGTTTTTATTTTTACTTTTCCATCAGCCTCCGTCTTTTCCTCCCGCCCTCTCATAGAGATTCACACACGCTGATTTAAGTTAAAGGCGTTTAGCCTCTAATCCGTCTAATTGAATAGAAGTGATGCAGGCGGATTAAGGTCCGCTTCACACACTCCGGTTGGACTTTGGCTCGATTCAGAGGTCTGGAATCACGCAGCTTCCACACAGAAGAAGAAGAACTCAGTTTAACATCAGGTTAGCTTCAACCTGGATCAGAAAACTGCAGATTTACATCCATCAGTTTAATCTATTAGATTATTTTAGAGCTGCAGCCACTGGAGGCCGTCTGACATCCAGAGGAAACGTTTCCTCTCTGGACCTGCGGACTGGACTCCAGTC
The DNA here is from genome assembly GCA_903066815.1 of Brachyrhaphis roseni. Classification (NCBI taxonomy): domain Eukaryota; kingdom Metazoa; phylum Chordata; class Actinopteri; order Cyprinodontiformes; family Poeciliidae; genus Brachyrhaphis; species Brachyrhaphis roseni. The sequence goes on along the minus strand of CAEFZY010009592.1, from coordinate 7,638 downwards.
TGCAGCTGCTGGAAGAAGAGAGAATATTTCTCCAGTTTGGGCTGAACTGAACTCTGTTGAATTGTTTGTAGCAGTTGAACTGTTTTAGAAATCTGAGATGATCGTTTCTAAAACCCAAAGCAAGAACAAATCCACTGGCTTAGCAGCAGAAACGAGCAAAGATCCCAGTTCAGACCCGACTCTGGGAAAAGTTTGTGTTCTTCCAGTCAATGTTTCATCGTTTTGGCAGGAATATCATCTCCCTCTAACATCCGTCATCCCTGTTTAAGCTGCATCATGTGAGGTTTCTGAGGAAGTTTTGCACAAACGAAACCTTTTAAAAAAACATTTTACTACCTAAATGCACTGATATCATTTCTTTGGTGATCATTGATCACAAAGACTGCAGCTAGAAATGCTTCAAACATCAACATGATAAAGACTCAGTGTGGGACTGATCTGATTTTACATGAACTGATGAATCATTTGACAGCAAAAGGTGCTTAATAGAAGATTTTTTTCACAGAATTTGAGCCTTATGAAGTTATTAAATGATGAGTTCTGGGTAGAACAGATTTACAGATGTTTTTTTTAACTCAAATGCAAAATGTATATTTTTTTTACAGTGTTCTTTCACCATATTGCCTTTTTTGAGTTTGTATACTCCAGTTAACAATTAATGAATGACTAAGTTAGTTGATGATTATTTCCATAATCGATTCATCTGATTAATCATTTCAGCTTTTGAGGCGTTTCTGGAACCTTTAAACTTTTTTCTCACTTGTTTATTTTCATGTTGAACTTTTGGATAGTTTATCATTAAGCCTCTCTCTGCAGTAAACACTATTTATCTGACATTTATGGACTCCAGTCAGATCCAGAGTTTCCAGAACTCAAATGAAACATTTTTCGGTGCGTCGGTCCAAAGTCCATTCCTGCAGGATGTTAGTTTCTGTTTCCTGGAGTTTTTGTTTTTGTCTGTAGTGACAGCTTCCTGAACGCCGACTGACACTCTGAGTCTCCACTCTGACATGAAGATGTTTGGGAAATGAAACCTTTTCAGCCTCGTTTTGTTCTCCATTCACCTGCAGAAACCAGCTTAAGGCCAAACCAGAGTTTTTGGCCTTAGTTACTCTGAGGTTGACGTCCATTTTGGCTTCATGTTCTCACCTCATCCTGAAGGAGGCGGATCGTCTGGTTCCTTCTTGGAGCTGCTGCAGCTGCAACCAGAACTGACGCATCATCAGACATCTGAAACATCTGCATATGAAACAATCTAAACTACAAAGATGGCGACCGGCACCTGACGTTAGCATGATTGATTTTTAAACCTAAATTTCAGCACGACAACCATGGAACTAAAGAAAAACTGCTACAGTAATTCTGTTACAGATGTGCAGCAAGCTGGTGAACATCCAGCTGCAGGACGTCCTGCTGCGTGCGCACACACACACACACACACACACACACATGCTGCTCTAATTCCCCCGTCTCATTCTCACGTCTTTCCCCTGAGCTCAAAGCCACAATGACACTGAAATAGGCAGGAAAACTGGGGTTAAAACGGGCCTGGGAGGAACCCAGAGCAGAATCAGTCACACACACACAGCTGACAGGGCGGTGATACAACCACAGACGGAGCAGACGCACATGTTTTCACACAAATGCGAGTACTCTGTGTTCTGGTGAGACACATGGCTGCTGCGTCCCTATTGATCTGTGACCATAGAAACCAGCTGACCGTTGCTATGGACCGCAGCGAAGCCGGAGACGTCAGATCTCCTCCTCGCTCATCACTAACAACGATTCTTTCCTCTCAGTAAAACAGAGAAAGAGAAAAGCTGGTAATCCTGTCTGATCCGACCCGATCGGACCCAAAACGGAACCAGGGAGAGGAGGAAGGCCTTCCTGCAGCGATGACCTCAGCCGCCGTCTCTGTGAACCAGTGACAGCTGGTGTGACGGAACATGTGAAGAGGGAGGAAGATGAGGGGAGGAGATGAAGATTAATCTGACAAACGAACGAGAATCCGACCGACGACATTGTTTACACAAACATCATGACGTCAAAGTGTTCAGTTTGTTTTAACAGACAACCAGATAAAAACATCATCTTCATGTTCCACCTGCTGCCTGTAGGGGGCGCCACTGAGGATCAGCTGCCTCCATGTCTGCTGTTTCCTCTTCCTCTGGGCCTGATGCTCCGACCCTCAGACGACCTTCAGCCGGGATGAAAACCTCTCTGCTCTGGGTTTACATCCACAGGTCAGGATCCGTGTGATGGGGTCAAGAGGTCAAGCTGGCCGCCATACCACACACTCGATACACGGAGCAAACACATCTGGATGCACTGGCACCATGTTTCACTACGGACCTGATTCTCCACCAGCACCATGAGAACCTAAAACCTCCAGCTGCAGAGAACGTCTGAATGTTTACTCCATCTTTGTCCAGAAAGAGTTTGAAACCAGATTTACCTCGATGGATGGATGGATGGATGGATGGATGGATGGATGGATGGATGGATGGATTGGATGGATGGATGGATGGATGGATGGATGGATGGATGGATGGATGGATGGATGGATGGATGGATAGATAGATAGATAGATAGATAGATAGATAGATAGATAGATAGATAGATAGATAGATAGATAGATAGATAGATAGATGATAGATACAATATTCTTCTTTGTGGAATTTAACAATATGACAACTCAACAAAAAAAGCTCCAGTTACTTTTATTCGACACTATTTATTTCCAACATTCAACAGAGTTTTGCTCACATATACGTTGTATGTAAATTAACCGTTACGTCACATCAACAGACAAAGCAACAGACTGCATTGTAAAAATAGAAACAGAAGCAAACAAACTAGGAGATTTCCCACCAAACCATGATCTCATGCACCAAGTCAACACCAAATAGAACAAAAGAAATGGCATGGCAGTTCAAATGGTTTTAAGTACATCTTGCAAGTATAGACTCACTTTATTAAAACAAGTACCAAGACTATGTAAAAATAAATAACAGTATAGTCTGTATAAACGCAGGAATTGCACAGACTTAAAATGTCTGCATACACCTGTTTTTCTAATGAAACATCATAAAAAACAAAACATCTGTTCTTGCAATCATTCTACATGCAACATAAGACAGTGTGCATCTCTCCTTTCCATAGTTGTTACTAAATGCCTGCATTAATTTTATTAAAACCATTTTTGAACAACATTCAGCAGCACTCAGCAAGAGCTTCAGGTTGATCAGTAGTTTCATTTAAATTTTTGCTGAAGGCTACGGAGAAGGAGGAGCTTTGAGGGAATTACAAGATCCTCCTTGGCTACTACTTGTAGTCCCCTGGTACTGTAATAAATAGAAGTGAAAGAATACAACAAAACAAAAATTAATTAAAGAACAAGTGAACAAATTAAGAAAAATATATACACAAATAACTCACAGAAACAGATAGATAATGAGAAAAAGCACAACATTTATTTTATATACAAATTTTTATTTTTAAACATATGAAATAACTTACCACCAGCATGGAATTGGGTAGTAAAAAATAGCAGCAAAGTTTAGTCTTTATTCTTTTTTTAATCAACTTTCTATTCTGACTGACATCTGCAAGTGAAAGGATGAAATATTTTCAAGATAAAATGGCCTATGTGCACGAACTTCACATGCACGAATAACACCGGTCTTCGCTGGCTGGATGAGGACAATTGAGCGCCGCCTCATCACAGAAAATGAATGTAGAGGAACATTTCTAAACCAACGTTAAAAACAAACTGACTTGCTATAAACCTTCCTGAATATATAAAACCTGGAAAACTAAGAATCTTCAGACATGGTTGGTTTGAGACAACAAAACATTTTCTGAGAATGTGCATGTTTGATATGGGCTTCATGTTGCCCTTGGTGGTATCATAAAAAGGTGGGGCATCCAAGAACTAGAAAATAAAATCCCTTCCTTCCTTCAAGGAAGAAAGCAACAGACATTTAGAATTTTGACTGCAAGTTTTACATGAAAATTTGGAAAAAAATATTGTTTTTATGACTTTGACATGCAGTTTGCTTGGAAACTTTGATGTTTGGGCACTTTTGTTTTAGTTAAGATTATTTAATTCATTGTATTCAATGTAATATTATCAAGATTGTAAATGTATCAGTTATGTTTTTAGATCAGAGTATTTTTCACTTTGTTTGCAATACTTTTACTACTATGTAACAAAAAAATATTGCTGTTGCAAAATACTATATTTTGTTTTGCTTCAGTTTGTCAGATTTAAATTGACAATAAAATAGTGATTTTAAAATATATATGTATATTTTTTTTAAGTAAAAAAATATATTTTTTTGAGAGTTTGGTAAATTAAGTTGCAAGTTCACATTTAAACTTTTAAAAGCTAGCAAAGTATGCAGTTTCATGAACTACTGTAAAATGAAAATTTTTTTGTAATTCTACAACAGGACTACTGTAATTTTATTATGATAAAAATGTGATGAAATCACAGTAACCATGTTATATAATTACTTACAGTAAAACTAATAAAATTACAGTAAAATTGTAATAAAATTACAGTAACCCTGCAATAAAATCATAGTAAAACTGTAATAGAATTACTTTAAGGCTACTGTAAAAAAAAAAGAATAAAAATTACAGTAAGGTTACTGTAATTTCTTTACCGTAAAAATTACAGCAACTAGCTGGCAACCCTGCTGCCAGCAAGTTACTATAAATTTTACAATGACTTTTTTTTTACAGTGTAGAATGTCTTAATTTTTGCTTTTTTGCTGCTAAGCTTTAATGCTTTTCAATGGTACAAGAAAGTTGTTGTCTACATTGATTTGCTGAAGGTGAATGAAACTCAGTTATAATTTATTTTCTTTTCCTACTCAGGTTCAGACTTCATAATCAATTTATTCTCTACTGTCAAAGAGTTCCTACTTCTTTTGTGGAAATGGTTGTTATATGAGGTAATATTTTTTTTTTTTTACTTTAATACATATCTGAACATTAATTTTATGTTGTGTTAAAACCGGAATCTATTTAAATTATGACTTCTCTTCTTGAAGTAATAATAATAATAATATACAAATCTTGGGGGGGAAAAAAAGACATGGTTTAATCATTTGTAGGACCAACTTCTGAGACAACAAAATTAAATAACTTTCTTTTATAATGTAATCAGCCTCTGCATAGCAACACTGTTACAATGTGTACAATAATGTTTTCTTTTGTTGCGGTTTCCAGGCATTTACTTTTGCAGATATTTCTACAACCATGGCCCTACATCAACTTTTCTTTATCATACTTTCTGTTGCAGATTTGAAGATGTCCTGAGCGTCATTAAACTGCTGTATGACTGGAATCAGCTTTAGGACAAACGGCCTTGTTTACTTTTACACTAACATTAGTATTCTGGTAAGTGCATGTGGTTTATATTTCCACTTTGGTCTCTTGTGTCTTAAGACCATTGTTCCAAAGACATCTAATTTATTCAAATACATACTGAATAACAGTATGTAAAAAAGCATCTTCTCTATGCTGTTTTAGAGTGAAGATGCTTTTTTGTTCTCAATTTATGTAGACAAGCAAAGAGATGACTTTTGTGGTTTTATTTGTGAAAAACTAGGAAGTAGAAATATGTACTTGTTTCATATTTTTATAAGTATGAAGTTTTAAATCTTTTGGACCACTTCAATTTCTAGAAACTAAATAATGTGTTAAAAATGTTACTGTTGAAGAAACAGTACAATTCAAGAACTGGGAAGAAGAGTCAAGGTTTTGTGGAAGATCCCAGTTTTGAAACGGTTAGTAGAAAACAACTGAAAAAAAAAAAAAAAAAAAGAAATCTTTGCGTTTGAAAACTGGTCAGTCGTCCATGCCTGGAAACAGCTGTCACATCCATTATCGAAAAGCCAACTCACCTCAACAAGAGGATGCCAGTGGGCGACAGGTTTCCGTGGATATGTGAGCATTTCACTCCAGTGTTCTCGACCGAGGCTGTCTGCATCATTGCCGACTCGACACACACCAATGACCTCATTATGACCCACACTACAGGCGCAGGGGGAAGAGAGAAGAGAAAGAATGTAATCTCAGCTTGCCTTGCATTCTGGGTCAATGCCATGTTACATTCTTTATGAGAAAATTTTCTGAAAGGAAAGTGTTAAGATTGTTAAAAATGTTCAGTATTTAAACCATAGCTTACACATCCCCTAAAAAGGTTTCAGTGTATGCTTATCTGTTTATTTTGTTGTAATTATTAATGAAAGGTAGCTTATGGTGTAAGTTGTAAGCTAACCGATCATAGTCCATCACTGCTATTAAAAGGCTGATCTGCTCGATGTTTTCTGGAAGGACATCAAAGACAATAGCCTCGTTATAGACTGGGTTCAAGGTGTTTCTTTTCGTAGATGTCTTCCTTTTCTTCAGTCTCCGACCCTCACACATCAGAGAAACCTTCACATACGGATCTTTTTAAAAGACAGAGAAATGTTTACATTATGCATTTATTTCTTTCCTGGACAGCAGCGCAACTTTCTATGGATTGACAAGGTCTTATTTCATTTACCCGATGCACCAGTTATATCCATGGCCTTAAGATTACAAGCCTGTATCATGGTGATGGTCAATCGGCCTGCTGTAGGCAAGTAGCAGAGGGAGAACATCAAATCCCCAAGGTCCACGTTATCCTAAAAGACATCAGAGACACATTTACTCTCACCTCAGTTTGAATCTTCGTTTGTTATTCATTTATGCACTGGAGCCAAAGCTGAGGAAGAACAGCAGGAGTGTCTTGACTTTTATTTACAGTGCTTTTTTTTTTTTTTCTAAATAAAAAACTGTGTCCTATGCTTGGCTCAGATAAAACCCTCCCATATTTCAGCTAGAATGCAGACTTCTGCTTAGATGCAGCTCACTTATCACCTGCACTGAAAATAGCTCCACCAAGAAGTGAGAACCACAGCAGCAGACAAAATGTGTGGCGAGCACAACTCCTACACTACAATCTCTCCCGGAGTTATTGACGTGTTTGTTTAATTTTATAAAATGTCAGCCCATTAAACATTTAAATGTTGTGGACATCCATCCATCTACCCATCCAGCCGTCCATGCTGAGAATAACGTTGCAAATATTTTAAAATTTCAGTGGTAAAGTATATCCAGTCTGTGCAATCGTATGTGTGTGCATCTTTATGAGAGTGAAAAAATATCAAAACATAAAATATATTGAAACTAATATGTGTGACAGAGCAGTGCAGCATTTTACTATGTGATTCCAGAGTTATTGTTTTGTAATTATTGCAAGTTTTCTCTATGCCAACAGGATTTTCATAAAGTAGAGGAATTTAAACACATGCTCCAAATCTATGCACATCAAATGACCTGTATTCAAGGTTTATTATGGATAAAATGATAATCCTTTTTTTTTTTTGATTTAGTGATAGAGAAGCATAGACACTATCTGAACAGTAATGCAATCTTTGCTTGGAAGAAACATTCACATAAAGCATCACTACCAGAGGAGCCTCAAATCTGTGACTTAGACAAAAGTTACTTTTAATTAGCAAAAACTTAGTTTACAGACTTGATTTCACACTGTAAAGACTCAAGTCTCAACTCAGACACAAGGTCTAGGATTTGAGT
>CAEFZY010009589.1:0-13522 GCA_903066815.1 Brachyrhaphis roseni | reverse complement strand
GGATGGATGGATGGATGGATGGATGGATGGATGGATGGATGGATGGATGGATGGATGGATGGATGGATGGATGGATGTACCACATTGGGGAAATTCAGGTGTCACTGCAGCAAGTTAAGGTATGTGTGGACATGCATCTTCATAAGATTGAAATAATAAAAAATGTAATAAAAATAAAAGTCTGCTTTATAAACTGCTCTGTTATTTTTTCCCCCACATTGGGGAAATTCACAATAAAGTGAATTTGAATTTTGAATTGAATAAATTTTTCTTGGCCTTAAACTGGTTATGTTACTATGTGTATTTTAATTATCTGTCATTGTGTTTTTATATCTTTTATTCACTATTTTGACTATTTTACCTGTGAAGCGTTTTGGTCACTCCATTGTATTTAATACTGCTATACAAATAAAGATTAATTGGTTAAAAATGTTGCACTTCCTCACTGCACACCAGACATTTTGGGAAATTGACATTGGTGACTAAACATTTTTTTTTTCTTTAGACTGCCAGATAATCCTTTATTGGAGTCATTTTTACTAATAAACAAAGTCAACGGTGAGCTCCGTCCCACCGTTGACGAGCCGCTGTTCCCACCTTCACGGTGACCGCCGGAGAGGCGAGGAGACAGCTGGAGCCAGGACCGAGGCGGGGCCCCGGGGCCCTGATGGGATCAGCTGGCAGGTTTCTGAGGAGTCATGCCAGCCAGCTGTCTGCAGTCGTGAGTCACGTTCTCAACCAGGAGAGCAGACCAGCTCGGTGGGACGCCTCCTGCTTTGTTCCCGTTCCCGAGAAATAGCGTCCATCTGGCCGCGGTGACAGCTGGCCCCCAAGTCGCCCCAGATGAAGACGAAGCAGACGTTGGTCTTTGCCACGCCACAGGTGTGTGTGAGAGTTGTTCAGGTCTCTGTAGCTAAACCAGCATTGGTTCATGCTGCCTTTAATGCCCCTGTTGGTTCTGTATTTATCATTAAATAATAATGTTGTAGTATAGAAAGGTATCCATTTCTATACAAATATTTTCCAGGTAAAATCAGCTCCGGTTGGACAAAGTGGGCGCGGTGTAAAAGAAGCTGACATGTCCTCCTGGTGCTCCCACTGTGTGGCTCGCGTCCAGGAGGTTCTGGCTGTAAATCAGCAACAGGTCGCAAAGTGTGGTGCCGTTTTGATTCTCTGGTGGTGAGAGAGAATCAAAAGAGAGAGAAGTCTGGTGTTGGTGCTGGTGTGTTGACGGTGTCGTCCTCGTCTGTGTGCAGTGATTACTGAGCTTGGGTTTTCTCACTGCGTCTGGTGCTTTAAAGGTTTTCTTTTTTGTTTGTTTGCTGTGTTTTGGTGGATGCCGGGCCTTGTTATTGGTCCCTTTTACCTCAGCTACTGTGATTTTTCTTGTTTGGTTTTCTTTTATAGGACACTGTTTTAAAATAATATTTTAAATAGAATTTAATAAATTGCTTTGTGAACCTAAATCCTGTCTCAGATGTGATACATACCTGCGTATTTGAACCTGTGTGCCTTAAAAAGAAGGTAATGTTCCCTGGGTGAAAATCCTAGGGTGGCGTTGCTGAGCTGCTTATTTTTTGGGTCCAAAATTGAAGTTGCATAATATTTCTGAGTTCCATTTAGTGTTGCCACAATAAATAAAAAATCTTCAATGTTATTTTTAATTATTAGAAAAAGGATGTGTACCCTTTCTCTCAGAGGGTACACACTTTTTTGTTTCTGTGTTTGGATGTAGAAAGGACCACCGACTGGCTTATTACTGCTGCTAACTTCCTGCTCTGACTGTAAAACTTGGCACATTTTGGCAAAAAGCTATTTTCACGTATCTATTTCCTGATTAATACATAATTGTCTTACTTCACCATTAAAACAAAGAAGAAGCTTGTTTCCGAAGTCCAAAAACATGAATAGTAGTTTAGTGGCAACTCTATATTTCTCTTAAGTGTGTGTGTGTGTATGTGTGTGTTTCTTGACTTTTCCTGGGTGTACTCTGCCATTCACCCGGTGACTGCTTCGATGGATAAGTTCATGAGTGGACTTCCTGTCTGATGTGTCTGTTAGGAAAGTACTGGACTAATATTTGGAGGTTCCTGAGTTCAAGACTGACAGCAGCTTCTATTTTCTTTATTTTTTCACCAGTCAATGTCAGCTAAAAACAGGCCTGCATTTAGACATCTAATGATCATCCCAGATCTCAGAAAAAAAATTACATTTTGAGGTAGATATGGGAAATATTTAGCCTAGATCTGTGTCAACCATTCAGACATTGCTTAACTCCTTACCTGCTATGAGGACACTGGTGTCCTTGTGGACCCATTGACCAGGGTGTCCTTGCATCCTTAAAAATCATCTACCTACCAATAAGACCTTAAAATATCTTAATTTCATTTTAAAGATATAAATACGTTAATCACAGGTCTTAAATTTTGTTGTGGCAAGACTATTTACCTTTGTATATTCTACGTGGATTTCTTTTTTCTGAGAAGTTTGCAGACATCTTCATTCCCTTTTGTGACTCGAGGCGGCTGCAGCTATCATTAACTAGCTGCTAATAGCCGCTAAAGCTAGCTAGTTTTTTCTCGTCGATTATGGGTAAGTTTAAATTGATTGCCAGTTGGCTGAACGATGTTCGTTGTTGCTGAGGAAACAACAAAAGTGTTTCCTCGGCACACTTTTGTTGGCTACCCATACGATATATTTAATTTTCTGTATTGTTCCAGGCCTTAAATTGAATTCATAATGGTCTTAAAGCATTAAAGTCTTAAAGTTGGCGAAACCTGCAGAAACCCTGATTGACTAACGTGCAAGTGTTTAGGTGGCATTTAAGTTAAACTAACACTCTGTACCAGAAATAATGCTATTCAAAATGGGCTGCTTTCTGATTATACTATATCTTTTCCCAAGAAGTATCGCACTTTAGCACAGTTTAAGAGAATGTCTTCAAGCCATAAAAATATCTCTATTGTGTTTCTCACAGTATCTGTTCTGCTCCTAACAGGTTCCAATCAAATTCCTAAAGTGTTTTAGATTATTCTGGTTTCGTTTGTGAAACCAGAATAATCTGGTTTCACAAACCAGATAATCTGGTTTCACAAACCAGATAATCTGGTTATCACCGTAAAAAAAAAAAATCATTTTTAGGGTGATTTTGATTTATTGGCTACTCCTAAAGAGACTCACCACTGTTGTATTTCTATATTTATGGATCTCACTGAAATGACTTTTTAACCTTTCCCAGACTGATAACTTCTCATCTGTTCTTGTCTTTTTTTTACTATCAGTGCAAAATGGGTCTTCTTCTTGTACCCTGTTAAAAAAACAAATCTGGTTAACCTCTTTCAATTCATGATTTAACAAGGCAAAAAAATTTACATTTTCATACAAGGTCAGTTTGGTTTGAATTTAATTTCACCATATTTTCTCAATTTTACCTTTGTCTCGTATTAATGTTGTATTATAAAAATCAAACCCAGACAAAATCTGTAAGGGGGTTTAATACTTTTCCACAACACTGTAACAGTGACGTAACAAATGTCTGCTGCAGCTTTTAACGGGCCGATTCACACCTTTCGCAGTGACGCGTTTCCTGACCATAAATTTGTAGCAGATTTATGTCTGCACACCAGGTGTAACCTAAATACTGAAGACACTTTCCATGATGCGGTCCCGCCCCGACACTTCTCTGCTGTAATCAGACCACCTATCGCTTACTCAGCGTTTGACAAACACAAAGCTGCCATTTCTAAACCTGCTCTCATAAAAAACAAAAAAAACAAAAGCAGGTGAACTAACAGTGAATCAGCTTGTGGATTATCAGTCCCGTCACCCACTTGGATCAGACAAACGATCTTTTTACACACCAGCCGTGATTTATAGAATAGAAATTTGAGGGAACTTTGAGAAATTTGATTAGCAGTCAACACTTTTTGCTCTCATGTTGAAGAAGCAATGTCTTTGGTCAAAATATTTATCCCCAAAATTGATTTCTAAATCATTTACTTAAACCACAAAAGCAGAAAATCTTCTTTCTTAAATCACTGCTTCATAGGAAATAAAAAATTAAAACATCCACCCCTGGCTGGCTCGTTGAATGAGATAACTTCTGTGACATGGCGCTGGCTCACCGTCCAAACGGGCTGGCGGTTGCACATTTCACCTACCAATCCCTTACAGTCTGACTAACACAAAACACTGGAGCGGATGATTCCATTGTGAGACATCTTCAGGACAGCTGCTCCAACAGGTTCAGTCCTCCCGCCTGTCACAGGATGCCTCTTGTTCTTTACCAAACCCAAACGCGTGATTCACACAGGATTCACTGAATGGGCTGAGTGGATAGGTGCTGAAAATATCTGAATGCTATCATGCAAATACACTCACTGTTTGAATATATTTAATAAATTGTGTTCTTTATTTTATTTTTCTCCAAACAATTTCTCCACAACAATATTCTTCCAGAATATTCTTGTGTCACAGCAATCCCAGATCAGATCCTCCTCACATCCTCCATCTGTGATGTGATCCAGAGAATGACGTTTATTCTGTACCCAGAATGCATTGCTCTGTAAAACCTACTGATGTCCTTTGTGGTGCTTTATGTGTGTGGTTTATTTTGTACAGTTTTGACTTACTGCTCTGACTGGGTTGATCATTCAAGTGGCCCTTTTTAGAGTCTAGTATATTCCAGGCAGTGATTATTCAATTATTATTAATTACAATTATTTCTATAATCAATTATTTCTGTAAGTATTTCTAATATAATTTCTGTGATAAATTAATCACGATTAATTCGATTAATTATTTCAGCCCTTCTGTGGAGTATGAAATGTTCTGACAAATCTGTCAAGCACTTCATGTATACAAAAGCACTTCCTGTTTCATCCACATTATAGTGGGCTATTGTCTTCAGTGAGGAATCTCTGGATTGGTGGGAAGTTGGACCCAGCCAAGGAGAGCGAAGGGAGGCAAGGTTGACTGATCCCTGCTGCCATCCTCCCAGAGCTGCAACCTCTCCAGAGGCTACAATGTCACAACGGAGCGGAGGATGAAAACGGGATTGGAGGGAGGGAAGAGATGGTGATTCAAAATAAAACGCCTAGTTTTTACATAAACGCTCCAAACTAACCTAGAGTGTCCGGTTAGGGCAGCCCATCTGTGACACAGAGACCAAGTCAGCCAAAGTGTGCGGGAGTGTTTGTCAGCAGAATGTGTCGGTGGGAGCAGGATGGCGAAAATTACACGTGACTTATCAACAAAGGGCTACATTTGCAACATTTATCAGCGAAAAAAGACAGAGGACAGAGGGGAGTTTAGATTAAGTGGGTTAAGAGTAGGGTGGGAGTTGGGGCGGTTCACCCACACAGGGGAGAGATTCATCATGATACATGTGTGTCACTTTGGGAAACAGGGAAACTATGAAACACTTATTAGTCATTGAAAGCAGTTCATCCTGTTATTGTTGGGTTTTTTATATTCAAAAGTTGTATCTTTTTCTGTTAATCCCACTCAATTTTCATTCTCATTTCTTCCTCTTGCAACCAAACGTGCTTGGCAGTAGTGAGGAAGAGGAGTTGTTTTCTTTCTTTTTTCTGTGTGTGGTTATATGATGCCCATTTACTATTTTATTTATTGAAAACTTAAATCAAGTTTATTGTTTTTCCAGCAATTAAATCCCAAGTATGTTAACAGCAGCAAGAAGTTTACAGAAATAATAGCAGCAATGTAATTTGGTGTGAGCTTGTCAGTTTGCACGATGTAATGGCTGTACAGAAATGCTGCCATTTTCAGAAAATGTTATTTGAAAAACAAAAGTATGTACAGTATAACTGTTGCTCCACTTTATATTAATGCACTGCGTTATGTTGGCCTGTCAACATAAAATCTCAATAAACTACATTTTGTCCGCAATGAAACATTAACAGCAGGTTAGCGTACTAGTCGAATAAGTAACTTTCATTCAGTTGCACATCTGTGGAACCATCAGCAATGCTGAACAGCACAGGAACTCGGAGGTCTGTCAGGTGGTGAGCTTTCCAGGTAAAAGGCGGGCGGGATTTGTTAATAAACACCAGATTAAATCCGGTACATTCATGGGTCTGTGTAATACCAAAACAATGCCTGACATCGTCCTGCCAGCAGCTGAAAAACAATGCAGGAGCAGGAAATGTTTCATAACCTAGATGGAAAAAATTATTTATATCGTTTTATTTATTTGCTTATTTAATGTTCCTGTGCAGTGTTTTATTGCTTTTAATGAAAAAAGGAGGTAAGAATACAGGATGGGATGAAAAAGAGTGTAAAAGAGAATTCAAGAAAATATCCTAGAAGTTTGTTCCTACACCTGCAGAAAGAGAGGGAGGAAAAAACAGAACAGAGAAACCACAGCGACAAACACATGCTTCAACAACATCACTGAAAAGTACATGGTGCTAATTAATACAAGATGTACTTAGTGGAAACAGCAGCCAAAGATGGTGTGTATCTGTAAACACATGTGTGCGTGTGTGTGAACTTGGTTTTTATATCCTTGTGGGGATCTGTTTCTGTCTACAATGTGGTGTTGTGGGGACCACTGCTCTTTGTGGGGACATTTTATTGGTCCCTATGAGGGGAAATGCTACTTTTGGGCTAGAGGGTATGTGACGGGTAGGGTTAGGTGTTAGGTGTTAGGGTAAGGCTTAGTCTGTAGAAAATGAATAGAAGTCAATGTAAAGTCCCCACAAGTTATGAAAACACGACAGTGTGTGTGTGTGTGTGTGTGAACTTGACCTAAATCCCACAAGTTCAAAAGGCAATTCTTCCAAATACTCAAGAAATATAAATAAACTTTATCATCTATGTGTTTGAATATATTTGTCTCAAATATTCAACAGCTCGTCTCAGAAATAATCCACCTGTCTTCTTCTCAGGCTCCACTGCTGAACGTATTTATGGGAGTTCAAATGTGTGGCGTCCAGCAGCTGTCGAGCTTCTCCATACGTAAAAAACAAACAAACTGCCACTCAGATAACCGCCTAAAAACCCTACTGCTTCACATTTTATCACAACATTTCTATTTATATCCAAAGCCTTCATTCAGAAATGCTCTCTGCTTCCTGTCCTGTAGCGTCTTTTGAAAACCCTCCAAGATGTCTGCTCTGTCTTACTCACAGGTCACAGAATGCAAAGCTTCCTTTTCATTTCTCATTTCTGTTTGTTACTTAGGTTGTTTTTTGTGATTTTTTAAAAAAGTTTTGGACTACGTGAGTTTAGGGAGAGATCTACGTGCCTGATGGGTCTCCATTTAGTGACAGCATGACTGAACCCATTGAGAACACACACTTAGACACACACAGACAGAAAAAGACAGGCTGCTTATGATTGGATGGCCTGAAGCATGGCCAGGGTATGACGCGACCAGCCTCCATCCTTGTCACTGCAACTGCAATTACTCTGACTGTCTGTCATTCTGCCATTACACACACACGCACACCTACACACCTGGCTTCTTGTATCAGCAGAAGCACTGCCCTGCTTTGTCTGCGCGCTACCAGCCGGCTCGGGAGAGCTGATGCATAATTTGTTTTGCGTCCACCTCCGATCCATCGGTGGTGAAGGACGTTTTGCTGCTTTTCCTCTTCTGATAAGGCCGCCGTGATGTCAGACGCTGTGGGGATGGTGACTCATGCGCGCCACCGGAGGAAACCTGTCCCCAACAACCCGCCTCCTCTTCTTCTCTTCTCCTTTCCAGAAATAGCCCCACTCATCACTCAGCCCTACTGCCCTGCTTAATTTTGCCTCAACTTTCGACCTCTGTGGACTCCCACCGGCTCTTTCCTCACAGCGGTAATTGGCTGTTTGGGTTTGCTCCCTCACAAGCGAACCGGAGGGGAGCTGAACCGCGACTGCAATATGGAGATGCGGCCCAGATATTTATTAAAAAAAATATATATATATATATATAGCACTCTGGTGGTAAAAGAGACACAATCTCTTATCAAGTGCAGGCAACTGCAATACACGGTTTTCAACATTTTTCGTGCATTTGTGTTCCTTCCACTCCGAAATCTCTAAATAAAATCGGGTGCAATAAATGCCTTTACCTGAGTTTACCTGTGTGTGCATGGTTGACTTAAGCAAAAGTAAGATTATTATGGTATGCAGTTTGTCATGATTAGTGCAAGATGAGATGAAATGGTAGCAGGTGTAATGAGAACACAAAGGACAGACCACAAGGTAGACAACACTAGAATCAAGCAGTGACTCTCTGGCCATGAGGAGCTTAAATACTGTAGAGTTTGATTACTGGATAGGGAACAGGTGGCTGATTAGTAACGAGCTGCAGCTGTGGGATGAGACCAGACAGGAAGTCTGAGGAAAGAGAGAGAGAGAGACTGGCAGGGGACGAGGGAGAACAGGGACACTGGGAAATGAATCTTACTGTAACCAAGACTAACACAAGGAGTAAATAACGTAATCTAACAAAGATAACTAAGAGCAGACCAAGTAAAACAAGACAAGGCTCATCAAGAGAATATAATAACCCTTGATTATTATATCCATGAAACCTGAATGAAACTGGTAGCTGGGTGTAAACGCCTCTGCAGGTCATTGATTTCCCTCATTGACTCCTATGTCGTCAGTCCCTGATTGATTTCTGGCTTCCACCAAATGATGAAGCTAAAGAAACAAAACAAAACAAAAAAGCAGACCGTTATTTAACTCCGTATCCAGATTTAACTCAGTCTGTTCAAAGATCTGAGTCAAAATAAAGAAATATATCTGTGAACAGCTTTGTCAGAAAACGAGCATCAGCGCATTTAAATGCACCGGCTGTTATTTCTGGTAATATATATACTGTATAAAAAAACATGACGAGAAGGTGTTGGCAGTTTTTATTTGCTGTCAGCATAGGATCTGTGAATGGAAAGCACGGACAGCATGTCCTTCAGCGTTAGCCGAATTCAGCATTTAATGCATTTTCATAAAATAAGCGGCAGGTTCCTCTATCTGTGGGAAAGCAGCAGCAGAATTAAACTGTCTCTGAAAAGTTGGAAAAGCTGAAAAACTAATAATAATAAACGAAGGCGCCTCTGTTGGGGTCTGAATAATCCAAGAGGAAATCTTTAGGACAGCCTGTCCTCTAGTGGCCAGTCTCATCCTGTCCGGCTGAAAAAACTTGAGTGAAATGTTTTTTTTGCAGTTGTCTACCAGTCTTAGACGTTGACCTGAAGGAAGTTTGCCATTTTATTAAAGTCGTTTCCCCTTTTTATAGAAATTCTCATATTTTCTCCAAGTACCTCTCATACATTTCTAATTCAAGGCAGATTTTACTCTGGAGTTCTCACCAGGTTCTGCTGGATCTGCTGCCTGCATGAGGCTCTTTGTCTAGAATTGTGTCTGTGGTTTATGCCAAACGTCTCCTCTGTTCTGTTCACGAATAAGATTTTAATTTTAGACTCACTTGTTTTACTTCAAGTCATCTCCGCTGGAAATGAGATCAGCATAAATAAATCTTAAGAGTCCTGAGACAACAATCAGCAGTTTGACAGCAGAGATATTTCACAGGTTTTAAGCTTTAGTTTCTGCATGCAGTGTCATCACTAGAGAGCAAAGAATCAGCGTATTTCAAAGTATCCGGCGCCACCTAGTGGTTGTTCCTTTGCATGTCTTTCGACGAGGGATTTTTTTTTTTTTATCTGCAACGGTCTTCTGCAAAAACCACATTGTTTTTTTTGCTTTATTAATGCATTACAATTACAAATTGTGTAATTAAATTTTTTCAAAGTAACTTCTCCCCCAGTTAAAGTCAAGTCACAATCTAGACTTGAAGACGTTGTGCTCTTCCTACCCAATCTGACAGAATTGTGAGCAACGTTGCACATAAAAATGGAAAGAAATATAATTTTCAAGATTTTCCAAACCGTGTTTGGAGTCTTCTCCTTTAAATCAATGCAGACGTTCAATACATCTTATTTCAGTTTAAATAGAAGCAGCACACAGTCACAGACATTTGAGCTGATTTTGTAACATAGCATCTTAAAATCCAAAATAAAGAGATTCCGTTAGTCTGGAGTCATCTTTTGCTACTCCCTCATTAAAGGGAACTGACCCAGCAGTTTCAAGTAACTACCAAACTATCGCATTTGCGTGTTTTTCTCACAGATTCTTGAATCTGCCGTTTCTCTCGTTCTCCAGGTCTGTGTTCTGACTTTATAAATGTCCACCAGGGGGAGCCACAGGGTTCAGTATCAGGCCTCTTCCTGTTCATTATGTACATGAATGAATTAGGACACAATGAATTGTGAAGAAACTTAAACTCAAATTAGGCTACTTCTTTTGAAACAAATACAATTTTTCTTTTAAGTTGAAAAAGTGGTTTGTCACAGCAACATTTTAATCTGTTTAGATTATGTACGAATACTTCAGCTTAACCCTCTATGGCATGACTTTTAATTTTTTTGGGAAAAAATATTTTTCCAGCATTCTTTGCGAGCTTGGTGGTCCCTAATTACATATCAATCATCAAATCAGACCCTGATACCTCCCGGAACCAGATTTGGTAGCACAATGTTGCCACCAGTGGTAGCAACATTGTGCTACCAAATGAATCTGATAATGCTACATTTAAGCAAATTACTAAAATGAGCATTTGTGTGTTTGTACATGTGTATGTTTGGCGGAGTTAGAATCACTAAGGATGTTGCCATCAGTCTTTTTCCCTATTATGTGTAAAACATAATAGTTATGTTAGTTATGTTATAATAAACAAGCCCAACCATTAACCTCAGTAAAGTTACTTGGCGTAGTTATTCATTTGTGGGATTTCTTTTCACCCGGTAGAAAGACTGTGGGAATTTTCATCCGTCATATGAAATATTTCCAGGAGTGAATGTGTTTTAGTTTAAAACTTGACACAGCAGTGTCATTATCCACAGAGAAATTAGTCCTATACTGAAGCTCAGGAGAGAAGAAGTCATCACTCCAAAAGAAACAAAAACATTTTTTTTTGTAACATAATCTGACATTTTCTGGTACAATAAACAAAATAAAAATTAAACACTTAGAAACTTTCAGCTAAGTGCTGCATGCTTTAGGAATAAGAGAATTAAAACAGCAAATCGATGTTTATATGATTTTCTGTGGACGGTTTGAGTAACGCTGCCACTTCTTCTGCGTAACAAAGCGAACATATCTGACGGATGGAAAGCAGATGACCAGCCCTCTGACATCGATATACAAGGTGTTTTAAAGTCACAAACTTTATTTTCATCTCAGTGTGAGCCATCTCTTTACAGTACATTCAGGAGAGACATGTTGTGGTATTAACAGCTCATTTCAGTCCTTTAGGTTTGAAAATCTTGGTGGCTTTATTGTCGGTATTGCATGTTCAACATACACAACTAGATTATTCCTCCTCGTCGTCATCACCGTCGTCATCACCAGAGTGCATGTTTTACAAAAAGGAAAAAGAAAAACAAAATGGCCACAGGTTCACAACAACAGTAGGCTGTCTACTGCACTGCTCCTGGAAGAAGGCGCCCATTAGTTTGGAGACAGAGACCAGGAAAAAAGGAAGAAAAAAAAACAAAAAACGAAAGCTTGAGCTCAAACACTTAAGAGAAAAATATAGTTTTGAGAAGATATGCTAGCCAAAAATAATTTTTTCTCCAGACCTGCCTATTAGCTGATCTAGGACCCAGTCTGCACCAAACCCACAATCAAGCTCCGCTTTTACATTTAGTACAACACACACCGTGTAGACCAGTCATTCTAAGATAAACACACCCTGGAAAGCTAAAATTCACCCCCCCCCCCCAAAAAAAAGAGCCTAAAAAGATGTGTGCAGGCAAGTTCAAGATCAGGTCCTTTTTTTGCTAAAGCTTTGGTCCTTCAAGAACGCACAAACACACACACACACACACCCCCACACACGCACCCCTGCATAAGTTTTAAATGCCAATAACTCGGAACAGCTGGTCCCGGTCAAGATCAAATATTGTCCGATTTTGGCCACCAATTTCATCACGTCTAGTTCTGCCATTTAATCAAATGTGCGGTAAAACACAGCATGTTGCACAGGGAGAGAGATATCTGTGGTCAACCATGGAGCTCTTCTACTTTCAGCAGTGCAGTTTCAGAAAGCCAACATATGAAGGAAAACAAAATACAACAATAAAGCAACACTAAGATGGAAGTTATTAAATTAAAGGGGGGGGGGAGCAAATGTAAACTGTCCCTCAAAGAGAGAGAGAGACAAAGAGAGAGGACACTGAGGTGTTCTGAGGTGTGTTTCTTTTTTTTGTTTTTGGCATTTTTGTTTTTACAATAAAGCACCAAAAAAGTGGTGACTTTCTGATTCAGTGCCAAGTCCAACAACCTCCACAGAGCTCTGAGGGGAGGAGCCCACACCTTAGTGACGCCCTTCGGCAACCAAAGGTTTGTTCTTACGACAGTCTTTTATTTTCTTTTTACCCATTAAAACCTCAAATGGAGGTAAATGTAAGACATATTTAGTCAACTAAAACAAGTCGAATAGAGACTACAATCCTCGCAATAGAGGAAAGCGGCGTTTTATTGTTTGTTAATTTTTTTTCCTGTTGTTTGATTTTTAGACCCCCTTCTTTTGTTTATGGTGTAGTAGCTGGCTCAGTATTTGCCAGCAAAAGTCTTGGCTGCGAGCAAGTCTCGTGCAGAAGCAGCTCGACCCTCGGAGCAGAAACAAACAAACAAAAAAGAAATTGAAAATAAAAAAAAATTAAGTAGAAATCCAGACTGAAGCGGTTGCTCGAGGACGGAGACGGTTCTGGACGAGGCCGGCGACTCAGAACAGGCGAGGCTCAGCACTAGGAGCAGCTTAGGGATCCCGAGTACATTTCAAGTGTCCACAGAGTCAAACATCTGAAAAACAATAATAATCAAACAAAATGGCTACACTTTTTTTTATTATTATTTTTCGTTAAAATCCTCCCCACCCCGAAAAGAAAAAGCTGAACGGTAACATAAAATATACAATTCTTAAAATAAGGAATGAGGAATAATAGTGACTAAAATAAGACAGAACCAAAATAAGTTAACTTCTTTCGCCTCCCATTCATCCCCCACTGCTTGTGCTCTTTAAGGGACTGAGAAATAAATATTCGAAAGAGAGCAGAGTTCTTCCCGTTCTCATTTCAGATGGGAAAATGAATGGATGGCAGGTGGAGCAGAAATAGGAGACTGCGGTTGAAGTGCAATTCGTAATGCCAGTGAAAGGTTAGGATGGAGATTATTGACATCATACGACCCGTTTTTCTCCTTCAGACACACCCGACCCACCGGAGGAATGCCACATGCACGAGGAATATCAAACGAGAAATAACAAAAAAAAGAAAAATAAATCCAATAAATAAAAACAAAAAATGTATAATAATAATAACAACTGCGCCAAACTACAGCCGCATCCTCCAACTGAAAGTCCTGACAGGACACAGAGAGAGAGAGAGAGAGAGAGAGAGAGAGAGAGAGAGAGAGAGAGAGAGAGAGAGAGAGAGAGAGAGAGAGA
>CAEFZY010009585.1:0-14876 GCA_903066815.1 Brachyrhaphis roseni | reverse complement strand
ATCTTAACATTTTGGGCAAAACCTTTATGCAGAATAGTTTTTGAAAGATTAAAGCCTCTTTTAGCGGATAAAAAAAAGAAAAAAAAATTAAAGGCACGTGGAGCCTTTGTTAACAGAGCGAGCCGAGGCGACGTGGCAGCTGGACCCACCGGTGGGTCCGTCGGGTTCTAGAGGTTAAAGCTGATATTTATAAAATATATGACTAGATGTATTCTTGAGTTGTTATTTGATGTTCCAATATTTATTTTACCTGCAGAGTTCTTCTACTCTAGAAAGACTGACTGGATACTCCTGAGATGCTCAGTATGCATTTTTGTCTGTGTGCCATCTTGGATTTGAGAAACTTTTGCTGCACGTGCAGTGCTTGGCCAGTAGTTGGCAGTGTATTACAAAAAAAAATTAAAACAGGAGAGGATTAGTCTGAATAGAGCAATGTGGATAAATGGGCAACAGTCCTTTTTTCGTCTTGACCACGCCCCTCAGTGTATCTTGTCTCCGCCCACTTTGGGGCTTAGTTACACTTAAAAAAAACAGATCCTCTGGGAGCAAAATTTATTAATTGCTGCAAAGCAAACTAGAACAAGAACCTGGGACAAACAAGATTGACCATCTTTAAAGAAACGTTGAATATTGTTGGTGTGGATGATAAAATATAAACTTTCAATAAAGATTAAAGATTGAAAAAGAAGAAGCAACTTCAGGGTGCAGGCTTCTGGATCGCAACCATGAAATATTCCTTATCTGAGGAGAGAAAAGCCAGAACCCGGAGGTTAATTCCACAGATCCGGACTCGGTTCTGATGGCTCAGAATAGCGTCTGGACCTCACCAGAAGTGATAATGATCTCGTTCTTCTCAGTGCGGATCCGCAGGTAGGTGAAGTCATCCGAGGGGTCCAGTTCCTGCAGCATCCTCTTGGCCTTCACCAGCAGGGGTTGGATCAGCGCCACATACTGGACCGTGTGCTGGTCCTCCAGAGTGGACCTGATGGCGATTCCTGGACAGATCAAACACTCAGGTAATCAGATTACACACCATAAAATAACATGGCAACAAAAACCACTACTTTTACATTTTAAATGTAAAAATGTAGACTTTTTTCTTTGTCAAGTTTTTTAAAGAATTTTGACATTTTTCTGAGAATTCTGGATTAGAATTCCAAATTTTGACTTTTTTACCCTAAAGTATAATTCCTCAAAATAAGACAATATTGGGTTTTTTTCAGGGTTCTTATTTTAATCTCAGAATCCTGACCCTTTTTCAGAATTCTGAAATTTTTTAGGAAATTTCACCTTTTATTTAAAAAAAAAGAAGAAAGAAAGAAAGAAAGAAAAGAAAAATTCTGCCTTTTTTCAGAATTCTGACAGATTTCTGCTTTTATTTCTGAATTATTAATGGTTAACTATTTTCATGATTATTAACTGTTTTTAGGATTCTGGCTTTTTCCCAAAATTTCATGGAATTCCAACTTTTTCAAAAAGTTGGATTTTTTTCTTAAATGATTTTCACTTTTTTTTCTTAGAATTTTAAATCTGCAAAAGGTTGAAATTCTTCAAAAATCAGATTTCTGTTTTTTCCCCCACAAGATTTTGACATCACTCTCAGATTGCTTTTTTTTTCTTCAAACAATTCTGAGATTTTTTTTTTTTCAGTTAATCATCAAAATCATTGAAAAAGCTTTAGATTTCTGGGTATTAGGTCAGTGTTTTTCAAGTGGGGTGGATGACTACATAAATATTTTTAAACAAAATTCAATCAAGTTTGATTTTTTTTTTTTCTACAATATTGTGACTTTAAAATCAGAATACTGACATTTTTCAGAGTATTCAGAATTTAAAGTTCTTTTTTTCAGTGGTCCCAATTATCTTATGGTATAAAGCATTTCAGATTTCTGACTTGAGTGGAAAGTCAGAAATCTGCCTTTTTAAGTCATTGAATGCAGACCATTTAATAAAGCATCGAACCAGAAACCTCAAATCAGAAGTAATCATGAACTCAGCAGAGATAAATAAACATTAATTAAAACCATGAGTTTTACCCTCAGAATTAGCGATGATGACTCCTTCCACTCCTTTTTGAGCCTGGAGCCTCTTCACTACTTCATCAACTTCGGCCTTAAAAACGAGGAACAGGTGGCTTCTTTAACTCAGGAACCAAAGCAACCCAAACACCGCCGCTCATTAAACTGTTAATCAGATGCTAGCTTCTCTCTGCTAGCCGCAGTTAGCATCCCGCAAACCCCCGAATATAAAGCAAAACATTCAAACAGGAGGCGATAAAACCCTGAATTTTATTACATAGAACACATTGTGTGCGGTGTTCTGTCTTACCATTTTAATGTTTAGCTGGAGAAATCGGGAACAAAAATGAATCTTCTGACATTTAACGGAACCGTTACTGACGGGAAACTATAAGGTTCGATCCCAACGGCTACTTTGGTGTGTTCACAGTCCTGGAGACGAACCCGGAATTCTTAGCTTTCGTTTGTGATGCTGTTACAGAACTCATTGATAAACATAAGAAAAACAGGAGTGGGTATTTATGGTGTTGTCTATTATCATGGTTAAGTTGTTATCACGATAAGAATTTCAATTTATTTTCCTAATAAATTCCATATGATTGTCAACAACTCCCCGCCTCAAAAAACTGCCTGTACTGTCAAGATTGTTAGTTTTATTTTCTTCTATTTCTGTTCAATGAGACTACTGATAACACAAACAAATTTTATGTACAATTAAATGTAATTAAAAACATTAATTAATGTTTAATAAATGTTAAACATTAATTAAAACTTTCTGTCCACCATAAGTAAGAAATGTTAAAAAGATTCTAATCTTTCAGGAAACCACAAGTTAAATGAAATATATTTGTAAAATGTCTGAAATAATTCACAAAACTATTGATTCATCGATGATCACTTAATTATTTTCCTCCTGTCGAACTTTTAGCTATTATTGAAAAGTCAAATGTTTTCTGGATAAAAGTTTTATTTTCAGATGAGACAAAATGTTTGGGAGGAGTTGAGGTGAGGTACATAGTACCAAGTGTCATACATGGTAGTGGCAACATCAGTCTGTGGGCTGTTTTAGAAATTATTTAAAATAATTTGAACCAATAAATCATTTGTATTTCTCTATTCTTTATTCTGTTGAAAACAACGAAAAGAGAACGAATGTAGTGCAACTCACATGTTTAATACTTCGACATGTTTCTGGGACAGAACAACAAATAACCCAAAGTTTGCATCAAACTGAACCTCTGGAGTTCTAGACGTTCTGGTCCAATCTTATGTTTCCTACTTTGTGCATGTCTTCATCAGTGAAATCAACACAAAGACAACAGCAGAGAATCAGGAAAGCTAAGGGACGAGCGATCTGGAATGATCAAAAAAGGAAGTAGAGATCTAGACCATCTCACATCAGCCGGATCCCAGATGGGTTCAGTTTCATCCTCCATCAGTTCTTGTCCTTGCAGAACCAACACTAGGGTCTTCTCTTTCAGCAAAGCAAACAGAAAACAGTTTGGCTATTTGAATTCAGACAGGAGATGAAGAGGAGAGGATCAGCAGCAGCTTCAGGCTGAAGGGTTCTGGATGACGATCAGAAAATAGTCTTTATCTGAGGAGAAACAAGACAGAACCAGCGATCAGAATCGGATCGCCGCAGTGAGGCTGGGAATCTATGGAGGACCAAAACTGACATGAAAATATATGTATGATAAAGAGAATTATGTATATTTTTGTTTTTCCTTTAGCTTTCACATGAATTTTTGTCAAGAAATGTATGTAACAATATATACATTTCTTGTCAAACGCATGTGTAAGGAGAACCAAAAACAAAATCTATATAATCCGGCTTTTATTTTTAAATATGTCAGTTTTGGTCCTCCGTACGAATCATCAGATACAGATGTTCAACCATGATTTTATCCTAAAATCAAAGCAAATCTGGAGGACAGTCTCTCTCACCTGGAGCAATCATGATCTCGTTCTTCTTAGAGCGAACCCGCAGGAAGGTGAGGTCGTTCTGCGGGTCGATGTCTCTCAGCGTGCTCCTGGCCTTCATCACCAGCTGGTGGATCAAGGCCGAGTACTGCACCGTGCTCTGGTTGTCCAGGGTCGACTTGACAGGAATTCCTGGAAGGAATGTTTGTGGATCAAACATGTAATTAGATTACAGAGTCGTGCATCCAGTAAAGCATTTTAACGAGTCCAAGTTTGACTGAAATCTTATTCTACGATCATTTTAACCAGAAAGCGCAACACCTCAATCAATATGTAAGAGATGTTCACAAAGCATTTCAAAACAGTTTATTAAACTGATTTAAACCATTTAGAAACCTGATAAAGTTTAATATTTATCTCTCTTAAATCGGTAATGTTCTACATTTGGTCTGCGTTCTACCTTTAAAGCGTTTTACCTTCGGAGTTAACAATGATGATTCCCTGAACTCCCTTCTGACTCTGGATCCTCTTCAGAGTTTCTTCAACTTCTGCCTGAAAATCAAAAACAGCGGGTGGCCTCATTTAACTCAGAAACAAAAGCAAGTCAAACACCACAGATCAGAAAATCCCCTTTTGTCTTCTAAGGGACATCAATAAACACATTTAAGAGGGACATTACTGTAATTGTACAACAAATATATAATGTTTGTTTCTAATGAAAATGAGTAATTAAGCATATATGTGTGTGTGCGGATGTGTGAAGAAGAGAAAAAGAAACAAGGAACTGATAATAAACAAAAGTTAGGCCCTATTTACATGACAATCATCCAACAAAAATTGAATTTTTGTTTTGTTTCTGTTAACATATTTACATGAAGACATTCCAATTACAACCTTTGTTTACACAGTAACGGTACACATCGAAAAGGTGTAATGCTCTCGCCACGCCACTAGTTGGTGCTAGGTCCTTTGAAACTAAGTGCGCATGTGTTTTTAAAAAAGTTCTACTTGAAAGCACGTCGATTCGCGTTTCCCCATCAGGTACCGTTACCCCAGATATAGGGGAAAACGCACTGTGTGTGTCTGATTGGGGCGCAGTTTGTAAAAAAGTGGGATAACTTTGCTGAAAGCGCTGAACAAGCACACGTGTATTTTTGCAGTGGTGGGAAGTAACGAAGTACAAGTACTTCTTTACTGTACTTAAGTACAATTTTCGTGTATCTGTACTTTACTTAAGTAGATTTAATAATGGACACTTTCGACTTTTACTCCACTACATTTTACAGTAAGTATCTGTACTTTCTACTTCACTACATTTCTATAAAACCGTCGCGTTACTCGTTACATCCAAGTCGCATACATATGGGACAACGCTGTGACCAAAGTTTGCTGCAGTGATGTGCGGTCAGGGGAGTCATCTTTGAAAAATAATGTATAATGATAAAATAATTTGTATTGCTATTTTCACCCTGTTGTTTGTACTATAAAGTTCCTATTTTTCATTTAGCTTAACCAATTCTGATAATTTTTTCTTCAAAATTGCAGAATTTTCGCATTTTCCCAGCGAGCTGAGCCTCACCTTCGATTGATTAACCTCTCACTAATTGCACTGGCTGCCATTCAATGGGAGCATGCTCCTCCTGTTTGTACTCGGCCAATAAAATGGCTATAAAACATTTAATGTATGAACTGATTATCCATAACTAAGCTTATGTATATAATGTACAGTGCTTTTTGTCACCAACTGTGTGTGTAACGTGTTTCGTGCTGAGGAGCGATCAGAAACGGCAGAGAACAGATTCGAGGTGAGGCAGCCAGGCAGTTCTCTGGCCTCATGGCAGGGGGCGCTCATGATCCCAGACATTGTGACTCCACAACTACAGAATAAGAGACAGTAACAGCGAGCTAGCCATGGAGCTAGCCATGGAGCTAGCCATGGAGCTAGCCATGGAGCTAGCCATGGAGCTAGCCATGGAGCTAGCCATGGAGTAAATGCAGCGATATATTTATAGTTTTCTGTTACCACAGCAATCACTTATTAATAATCACAAAATAAACATTAAGCCTAAAACCATAATACTGCAACAGACTGAATCTTCTGCTCTTTTTGTGGGAAATATTTGAGTTTTTAATTTTTTGTGGCGTTGTTGCAGTTGCTATGGCAACGAGTCTGCGCTAGCTGTGCTGATACAGAGCAAGACAGAAGTGGTTCTGAGTTGTACTTTAATGGTTTTTCCCTTTGCTGTGGAGCACAGCACAAAATTAATAATACCTACATGTCCAAGTTTGATTGAGTTAACGCAGTTATTCTAAGGCAGCAGCGCGGCTATGGATGACATGTAAAGGAATAGTCTTTTTGCCCTCCAACTTGTCCGCATGCGCAAAATTTCCTTATGTAAACAATAATATGCAGGGGGTCTATAATTGTAAATATGATTATGATTAAGTCAGTGCCTCACCAGCTATGAACCTCACCACACGTAACTGGATGGATGATGTTAAGAAATTGTCGTTTGGCTTTAGCTTCTTGATGGTTTAACCAGGCCTAATACTTTCCATAGTAACCTGGATTTAAATGATCTCCTTCACATCTGATCCTGATCCTGATCCTGATTCTGATCCTGATCCTGTTCTGCTGGAGCGATTTCAAACAAAACAGCAACAAACAAGTAAAACAATGATAACATTCTGTGGTTTTATTTGTGACAAACTATTTCTAAAATGAGGTTGTTTGATTTAAACCAAAGTCTCCCTGATGTGTTTACCTTTTAAATAGCAGTATTGTTCAGTAATAAAAAGCATATCTCATATGTGTAACGTTTATGGCATGCTCTTGTCTGGTACGTACCTCACGTAAGTAAAGCCTTGCTGTTCACTGGTAAATAATGCATCTCTCAGAAACTGGCTGAAGTCAGTTGTTGAGGAGAGGATATTTCTAACTCTACTAAAAATCAATATTTTTACTCTATGAGTGTTGCATAAACCATGCAGAGAACTGCAGCTCACAGCAGCAGATGTCTGATTTTATTTTTATTTTTTCTGAGAGAGCCAGTATGTCTAATCTAAGTCACTGTTTCAAAATACTCAATGCTTGTGTTTTTAGCTTAGCACATAGTAGTAAAATAAAACAACTGGAAACAAAACATGCAAAACCAGCTTTAATTTGTGAGAACATATAAGATCTATTTAGTCTATAATCCTTTTGGTAATCTTGATGGTAATCTTTTACTCGCTGTGCAGACCTGATTTCAAACTGAACTGAATCACTGCATGTGTTGAATTGAAGAACCATATTGGCTTTGTAAAATACTCTGCGGACTCTGCTCTTGTGATGATTTATTAAACAAGCTCTGGACCATTGGTTCCTGCTCTGCTCATCTGCATTGTTCACTCTGTTCCAGCACAGATTTCAGGTTTTATCTGTCTACTCTCCTCCTGTCACCCACATTAGGCTGAACTGAGATCTGATGGCCAATCTACGGGGTGATATAGTTAAAGAATAAGTAATGACATGAGAAAAACAGTCAAAATTCTTCAGTTTTATGTTTTTCTGCTGTTTCAATCATTTATGGAAAATATTTTATATTAGTTTAGTAAATATAGATATATATATTTTTTTCTTTTTTGTCATTGGAGACTAAATAATTAAACTGAGAGTAGCGTTAACATGGTTCTTTGAACATCTGCAGTCAGTCTTTTGTGAAAAGGTGGTAAAGGTTCCTTTGTCACACAGCAGCTCTTTGATTAATAACTCTGTCAAACACACACACACACACACACACACACACACACACACACACACACACAAGAGACTCCCCTGGAAACCAGAAAATGATGTGGTTGCATTCTGCAAAGTGTATCTTACTTTAATCCTCCTTTTTAACTTCTAGAAGAAAAGTCTTGTTTTGTTTTGTTGTTTGTTTTTATTTAAATGTCTATGTTTTTAGTAAACAAATATGACATAGCCTAATACTTTCATGGGGGTAGAGTATCACTTTAGAGAGAATTTTGAATAATTTTTTTCCACCTTTTTTATTGAGGACAAAAGTTTTGATTTATCACTAGGAATAACTAAAACAATCTTAACAGCTACAAAAAAAAAATCATGGGAAAAAATGTGTTAAGGTTATGGTGAAGAGAAAGTGCCTGTCATCAGTTCTATATAGATTAATTTTTGTATTTTAATCGCTTCCAAGTTTGATATTATTGTTAATAAGGTATTGTCATACCTGGTTATGTTTCTGTTGTCATTATTGTTAGAATAATTTTGCAGTATTTGTCCATTTTCTTGTGTTTAGTTTCTTAATTCTTGTTGTCTGTGTATTTTAATTCATTCTCCTCAAATTTACACAAATCTGTCTATTTTCTGTTAATGTCAAAACAACACAATTTTGCAATCACAGTGTTGCATTAAATGAGAAAGGAAATTAAAATCTAATAAGAATTATCTTGTTCATTGTTATAGCAGTGACTGATGTAACAGTTACATGAGATATACTCATAATTCAGCCAATCAGAAGAGACGTCAGCATCTTATTCAGGCTACAAGCCCTACCTGTTTAGGTTCACATATAGGTCTTATTGTCATCCGACATTTTACAGAAAAGTTTCGACAAACTGGACTCACACAACTTTTTATGAGCTGTGATGCTGTGAGACTTCTGATGGAGCCAGCTGCTTATTGTCTGAAAGAACCAACATAAACCATCATCCTCCTGCTACTTCCTGTTGTCTTCTGCATCTTTTCCACCTGTAGTAACATTTTCCTCACCTGACTCGTGATGCAAAAAATGATGTTTCCATTGTAGTTTTGATAGAACGACCTCATCCTAAAAACCTTTTTATCAAAATACATGGGGTTTTTTTGTTTAGTTTTTTTTTTTTCAAAACTGTCATTCTTCAGTTAAGTAAATTTATATTCATAATTTCAATTTGTACACTTCTATGTTGAAAAAAATCACATCTACTGATTTCTCCATTCTTTGGTTTTATGTCAGCACACATTTTTTTCTACAGAGCAGTCGGCTGCCCAACTTGCAATTTTGCATAGATGAATATTTTTACTTTACTTGGACATGTTAAATCCTGGAACTGAAAAAATTACTTTCTCTACAGTATGGCTGAATAAATTTTGAAGAACAGCTTTGTCCTTAAAGTTTTCAAATTCTCTCCTTCTCATTTTCATTTCTTCAACTCTTTGCCTCTGTTTCCTTTCAGCCTCCTCAGTATCACATTTTGTGAGTCCTGATCTCATGTAGGCAGATGTGTGGGTGTATTTTTTGCCAGCAATTTTCTGAGGATGTGCATGCAGCTGATAAACAATGTTAGTTTTTTCCTGAGATAAAAACGCCGCCATAAACTTGCTGCTTTGCATTTCAATGCATTTGGTCTCTGTGTGAATTCTAGCATACGGTTTATGGAAATACACACATGTTGAAACAGGTTTTTCAGTATGTAAGTGTTAGCCATGGAATTAGAGAAAATCTTAAGCAAAGTGTTGATGGATTGATCTGCCACATGCAGCTCTGAGCCTCAAAGGTTTTGATTTTATTTAGTTTAACTTAATGTTCGTACAAATTGTTTTCACTATAAATAATAAGAAAGTAGAGATCTTTTTAACTTAGGAGTCAGTTTTGCATTACAAATATTAATACAAATATTACAATTTCCACTTACTTTCCAACTATCTGTGCAACAGAACAGAACCTGATAGTTTCTTGTCACATTTCAGCTAAGATGTGAAAATGTCATAGCCACTTTCAGAAGAAAAATGAACACTGTACCTAAAATAGTCTTATTTCTATGTGGGTGTAGGCTGACTGTATCCCTGTAAGACCAAGCCGACTCCTTCTCAGCTGAGCTTTGTCTTCCCCAAGACTCTGCCAAAACCGGGAGGTTTTTAAATGCTCAACTGATTTACTCAACTCTAGACGACATTTGTCCTCTCTGTCCACTCGTTGTTTGTCATCATGTCATTTTCCTCCAGGTCTCTCTGGACCACCTCTCCAGAGAGACCTGTCCATTCCCAAAGAGGTGATACTTTACCAGATCTGCTCCATGTTTGCCACTACTTTATTCACCTTTTTGTTGTCTTTGCAACTCTTTAGTTGACCCTCTTGTTCCTTTTTAATAATCAAAAGTCCTGCAGTATTTTTCTTCTCGTTTTGCTTCTCATTCCTTCCATCTACTTTTTACCTACACTTTCCATATTCCCCCCCAAGCTTCCTTCACTCTCCTCAACTTTCTGCTCCTCTTTCAAATATCCCATCTACTCCTTCACCTCCTAATTTCTCTTTTCTTTTCTTCCTCCACTGAGCTCAGGCATTCGCAGCTTTGATCTCTCTGTCATTTAAAAAAAAAATCCACTCCATCCTCTGAACTCAGCTACCATGACAGTGTAAGAGAGAGAGACCTTTCCAGATAATAAGGAGGAAGGTGAGAGAGAGTTTGAGTGGTGGATCATAAGATTTGAAGCGATGAATTGGAGTAAGACGGGTTAAACTGAGAGGAAAGGAGTCCTTAATGAGGTTTGCCTTGAGGTTGAGACATTTATGGAGAGAAAGAGAAAAAGACAGAAACACACTGCTGAATTCTTGTTGTGCAGATAATATTGAATCCAATTAAATCATTAAAATACTGACATTGAAAGCCTGCACTGGATAACTTTATTCACAAAAAGCCAAATTTGATACACAGAAACTGTTTGGATAAAAGGTTAAAATAATTCCAATGCTTTTTTTTTTTAACCTCTAAGACTGAAATTTCATGCAGATGAGCATTTTAAGTTGTGGTTTGTCCACATTGCAGATCATCAGTGGGTTTCGTTTCCAGCCCATTTCAGCTGATCAATCAGCTGATTCTTTTCTACTCATTAAAATGCTAAATCTCCTACAGAGGCTGAGGAAGTTCAGTTGCTTAGCTTTGCTTCTCCCTGCTTTCAGTCCAACCTTCACGCCAGCTCCTTCTTTACAAACTGATTCACTTTTCTGCTCCTCATGCTTTCTGTACATATGTTGGCACATAAATCTTACTTATTTGAATGCATTCATGAGAGGCACAATTCTGAAAATTGCACAGGAAAAGGACAGAATGAAAGGAAATAAAAAATGATGCATGCTACTGAATCTACTGAGTCTTTCTACTCTGCTGGCCTTGTTCATATATTTCATATCCTCGACCATCAGCAAGATGTTTTGTTACTTTAGTTTCTTGCACACTGACTTCCAGAAGGTCTGAGAAAAACATTTGTGATAATCTTTCTGCTCCACCATCACAAGCTTCCCTTCGATCTCTGTAAGCTCTAGTCACTGAGTTACTAAAGTCTTTTCCAAGTATTACCCTAAAGTCAGAAAACTGCCTCCAATCTGTAGCAGCTTGTTCCAGAGGTTATTGGGGGAGAGGCAGGCTAAACTTTGGAAGGCCGCCAGTCCATCGCAGGGAAACATAGAAACACACAGGACAGACACTCGCATGTGAAAAGACAAATGAACCTAACAGTCATGCTTTTGACTGTGAAAGGAAGTTGGAGTCGCCAGAGGAAACTCAGAGATGTGTGGAGACAACATGCAAACTCCATGAATTATGGGATTTGAACCCAGGACCTTCCTGCTTGAAGACAATGATGTTATAACTATGGAGTTTCAAATAGGGCTGTAGCGATTCACCGGATGATTGAAGTACCTCCATTATTAAAATTCTTTGAGGCAAATTAACTGTCCAGAAGTTTCATTCAATTATGTTTTACTTTTTAGTGGCTTTTGTTGCGGTCGGATAATTATTTATGTTGCACAATGCTCTCCCTTCTGCCAATGAGTTGCTGATGAATGCTAAGTACTATTAGCATAGCATAGCGTGACCAAACTTCCTCTCTTCCCCAAACATGTCTGCTTTTCACTTTATACCTGACTATGACTATTTTTGGGCCGCCATTTTGTCATGCACTGAAGACTACGTTATGTGGCCCAGACTTTAAGTCATCAGTCTTTGACCTGTCAGCCTTGGGCTTGCTGTATTTCTTTCAAAATTTGTATTTATTTCTTATGAAATAGACATTTGGCAGGGGTTATAAGGAGAAATGAGAAAAAGATAAGTAAAACCAAAAAAGAGAGAGAGGGGAGATAATGGAGTTAGAGGATGATGGAAGCAGAAGACGGGCAGCTAAGTTTGACTTCTTCCCACACAGAGAGAGTGAACGACACCAGAAAGAGGTGAAAGATGGAGGAGTGGGGAGGAGGCTCCTCTGTTAGAAAGAAAGACTCGCTTTCTCTGTCTCTCCTTCTTCTCTTTGCCATGTGACCGGCCAGAGCTCCAATACCGCTCTCTTTCACTCTCTGCCTCTACTTCTATCCTTCGCTCAGCTCACACTATGTCAAACTGAGGAGGAAGAGAAGGAAGAGGAAGAACAGGAGGAATAGAGAGAAAGAAGCAGGAAGAAGAGAAAGAGTAACGAAGAGGGAGAGGATGTTTTCTGTCTCGCTAAAGTGCCGGATGGGGGTCATCAGACGCCGAATCAAGGGTACAGAGTCTGTTTGTGTTTGTCAGATTGCTGCTAACTATGAAAGCAGTATGTCTGTCAGCTGTTTGCTTTTCTTTGTGTGTGTGGGTGTGTGTGTGTGTTTTAGGTGGTCGTTGGCATATGTTGGATCAGAACATTATGGTATGCATCTTTGACAGCACACTGAATAGTATATGTATGCAGCTATTTTGGAAAAAGTATCTAGTTGTGTTTCTGAGTTTGTTTCCTGGAGTCGTAGCATTTCGACATGTTTGTGTGTGGAAACCTGTGTACCAAGTAACTGTTCATCTAAACTGTCTGTATCCTTCTGCATTATAATGTAAATGCCTCCTCCATGATGTTGAGTTCAGGTCATTTTTCCATATGTTTCCTGCTGACAGCTTCTTTTTTTTTACTTCCCCTGTGAAATTCTTCTCTTGCTTTGCTTCAGTTCTGATTGTCCACAGGAATCCAATGAAAAAACTGGATGTGCTTTGAGTGAAATGAAAAGGTGTCATTGTCTCTCTGTAAGACACAAGCAGGTAAAATGTCTCAGCTGGTGTTCAGAGACAAGTTTCTCTTGACTTTGTTTGGCTTTGTCATTTCAGCATCTCTAAGTTGCTTTTCTGAGTTTTTATTGCTTTCATGGCTTGAGATATTGTTGTCTTGTGGAAGTACAGTTAATGTGATGATATTACTGAAATGATTCCTTATACAAAGATATTTTTAACTTGACCCCAAATAGCTTTTTCTGTGTTTGATTTATTCTGAGTGAACATCAAAAGTGCTTCTTTGTGGGAAAATAGACAATATATGTTTGTATTGTTATTTTCCTTTAATATATCCCAACACTTATTGTGAAGTGTGTAATGAAAAGCACATAAGAATGTGACATAGCAAAGGTAAAGTCAGATCCAGGCATCACCTTCACACACAGCATCCATACAAAGTACAAGTTGAAAAATGGTGGGAAGGCTAATATTTTATGCATGTAAATTCTGACAAGACACAATTTTGTGGCAAGCCCTCCTGTCCCCAGAGAACTGCTGTTGGAGAAGACAACATAGGTTTTCCATTTGCAACCCTTTCTGTCACATTTGCTGAACCAGAATCAGCGTTTCTGGTCAGGTTTGTGCACTGAAGCAGAGAAATAGTCCTCAGTTTCATGGGCTTTGAGTACATACATTTAAATATCAACATATAAACCGTCGTCTTCATTATTTCCTCACAGCCAGGTGAACAATATGTGACCAGTCCGGCTTCCTCCTCCCAGACAACGTACTTAGCGGTCGGTGAAAGTGTCTGAACTGCTTCAGTGTTTCACATTGTCTCATGTTACACAAAACGTCAATGTGGTTTTTTAATTTGACAAACTAACATAACATTGTACATAATTGTGAATTTGAAGAAATATGATGAATACTAAAATGTATTTTTTGTTTTGTTTTTACAAATAAACCATAAAAAGTGAGCATCAATCAGAACGGATGTATGACTGGATTGAATTTACTTTTCTGTAAAATACCTTAATTGAAAACATTTCATAACATGTTGTGAATTGGTGTTATATAAATAGACTTAACTAAATTCAAACACAAACAATCATGGAAGTCAACCTGAAATTGAACACAGCAGCAAGCAAGAGCTTCTTTGTAACTTTGAACAAGTTGCAGCGTTTGCAGAAAGTCCTTTATTTACGCTTTTCTCTAACAGTGGCAAGAAGAAAACTGTGGTTAAAAGATGTTGTTCAGTTTACAGGGATAAAGAAGCTGGTCAGAGCTGATGGAGGCTAAAACAGGCCAATACTGGGAATAATATCAGAGGCTGCAAAAACCTGGAGGTTCAACTTCCAGCAGATAACGGCCCAAACATCCAGTCAGAACTACAGCAGCCTGTGGTTCTGACTGCTGCCTTGATCAAAACCCCCCACAGTTTACATCAAGGCTTTTTCATGTATGACCCATTCAAGGCTGAGTCCTCATTTTAATTGAGAATCTGTGGCAAGATTTGAAAACTGATGTTTACAAACACTCCCCAGTCGAGTTTGAGCTATTTTCCAAAGAAAAATAGGCCAGAATTTTAGTCTCTAGATGTGCAAAGCTGGCAGAGACGTACAAAGGAGTAGTTTCCACAAAATACTGACACAGTTCAGATACATAAGAATGCACATTTGGAAAAATTATTTTATTTTTTTGTGCTAACTTGTATGTACCACTTTCTATTGATCCATTTATCACATAAAAGTGCAATAAGACACATTGACGTTTGTGGTTCTGACATGTCAAAATTTAAAGGATCTGAGTCTGTCATGAATGGGAGTGGTGAGGCAGACGCTGGAGACCCAGGTTAGCAGTAGAAAATGAGATATTTAATAATGGTTGACCAGGAATAAACAGTCCACAACTGTGGCAGCACTGCGAAGCAGAACACGGGCTTAAAGC
>CAEFZY010009584.1:0-24741 GCA_903066815.1 Brachyrhaphis roseni | reverse complement strand
TCTTAAAACCTTTCTCCAGTTTACTTGTTGGGGCTTCGGATCGATGTACATTATTAATTGTTACCTTGGAAAAGCCCTGCAAATACCCGGTGTAAAGTGCCGTTTTCAATAGATGGGAAAGAATTGAGCCGCTTTAACCCGAACACAGAAGCTTACGTGCAAAGAGCCGGTTTGGAAAGAAAAGCTAAGGTATATTATTAAAACTTTAAAAACTTTTCCTCTGTACCGTCTGTATGTAGGCACATGCGGCTTATAGAGCGGTTCGGCTTATGTATGTACAAAATAGTTTTCCCTTTAAAATGTGCTGGGTGCGGCTTATAATCAGGTGCACTCTATAGTCCTGAAATTACGGTGTGTAATTGACACAGCCTGGCTCTGGGATTATGACAAAAAAGCGGGAAAAGGGCACAAGGACATACTTGTTTATGTTCAAATAGTGACCCGGTCCCAATACTTGGATTGTATCCTACGCCCCTCTATGAAGTGTGGACTCAGTTAAAGTGCACATAAGGTTTCGAATGCGCAGGTTACAAAACCTGCAAACATGTGAGAATTAGGACAGTAAGCCCCTGTGTCATAACTTAGAGATAAAAAATGGCGGGACTGGTGTTAGGGTTTTTTGCTGCTTAAAAATACAACAAAAAACTTTGAAATGTACAGTAAAAGTATTTTTTCCTTCCACATTCATTGCTGGAGATATTTGACTGTTCAAATGTGTTTTATGACTTATTAAAAACAGGAAAATTTGATGACATCACTCAGTAGAATGAAGAAAAAATTTTAATACTTTGGTTTTGAAAACTTTTTTTGTGACAGACACAGCTTGCTCTGTTGAGATTGTCACATTTCTAAGATGGCAAAAAAAAAAAAATACACTAACTGAATATAATAGTCAATTTGACTAATTAGAGACATGATTACATATTCAGCTGTCACTCAGGAAAAAAAACTAACTCTTATGTGACTAAAGGTTAGCTTTGTAGAAAGTGAAGCTAATGTGCTAACAAATAAGGACAAACATATGGCATACATAAACAACAAAACGGAACAAAGGCCTGATGCTACATTGTGAAAAACAAAAAGACTAATGGAACTAAAATGTCCCTCTTAAAAGAAACTAATTGTGACTTTATAAACCAAAAATGTTACAGGAAATTTCTGGGGAACATCGACAGCTTTCTATTCCACTCCCAATAAAAAATTTAAGATATTAATTTCATAATTATGTATGTAATTCTAATATAAATTTCAGCGTTTTGTGACTGAGATTCTGAGACAATGCACCTTTTTTTTTCCCATTACGGCTTCATTAATGGTTTTAGAAAGATTTTCAAAAGTGGATATTGTACAAGAAATCTATTCCATCTTTAAGTTTTAATATAATAAAATTAGAGATGAAAAGCTAAATTATAATATCAACAATCTAATCTTCTGGTTAAGTTTTTATTCACAAATACTGCTTTCTAAAAGCAGTATTTGTGCTTTTAGAACTGTAACAGGTGGCACCATTAGGTGACGTGCTCTCCACAGCTTGAGCCTCCATAAAAGGGAAGCTGGAAGGGTGGTGGCCAGGTGTCAATTTCCTGTGTGAGACCAGCTGTGTGTGGAGCCCACGCTGTTTGCTGGCTTTGGTAGGTTGGGGGAAAGCTGTTTTAAAGTGATTCTTTTAAATAAGTGGTGCTGATGTGGTGTTTTTATACAGGGCTGCATTGTTGATGTGTTCGGGTGGTAGCGTTGCCTGGGCGTGGGTGTTCGACGCCGCAGGTATGTTTTATACATTGCTCTCTTTTAATTAGAATGAAAATGTTTTTATACTGTTTTTATTTGGTAGGATAGCACCAGATCGGTTATACCAAGGTGATCCGAGAGTGTTGATTTATACAATGCAGGTAGGCAGTGTTTTTAATGTGTTTTAGATTGATTTGATTAAAATGATTTAATAAGCCTTTAGTAATTTTTGTGTTTTTGCTTTACAGTTTTTTTCACTGCCTCCTGCTGTCCTTTTAGTGTTTGGTTTTCTTTTTTTTGTTAGTCCGCCCAGTTAGGATTGTTTTTCTTTTGTAGTATTTGTGAGGGCGGGCTAACAACTTTTCATTTATTTTGATTGTTTTGTTTTCTGTTTAATTTTGAGGCACTTCCCTGAATACTTTTATCATGTTTGATGTGATCCCCATGTCGGGGTGACAACAAACGGATAAAGCTAGCGGGGAATCCTTTTTCTGTATGCAACAATAAATATTAATAATTAACGTCATTCTGGTTGTTGTCTATTGCCCTTCGGCTTGCCGAAACTATAACAGAACACAAAAGCACAAATACTTTTGTGTTCTAAAAAAGTATTTAGAAAGCATTTAGAAAATCCTTTTCTAAAATGCTTTTAGAAAATCACCTCCATTTTTAAAGCTAAATAATTTTATTTAAGAGTGTTTAAATGTTGCAACATCACAAAAGCCCAATCTTTATACCAATATATTAATAACTTAGTTTAAGATTTGAAATTTGTCTTGCATTTGTAACATTTTGTTTAACTTTCCTTAGTTTGTGACTATCCCAGGTTATTATATCAAACTTTTTTATTACCAATATGTGCCGTGTCATAAACCTATCCAATTGAATTTTGTTGAATTTTCTATGAAGATGGAAAAAAGAAACATTGCCATAAATCCGCCTTTTAACTCAAAATATCACTTTCAGCAATGAATTGTGGGTAATATACCTCGCCAAAGTCCCTGAACAAAGGAAGAAGCGCGAGTATTGGGACAGGACCAATGGCCATCAGTAGAAGGATGATGAGGCTGGAGCCATAGGGCAAGAGGCCAAGAAGAAGACCACAAAAGAGATTTATGGATGTGGTGATAGTTGGTGTAAAGGAAAAGGGCTGCAGAGAACAGGACTAAATGGAGACAGATTATTTGCTGTAGCGACCCCTGAAGGGAAAAGCCGAAGGAAATGAATATATTACATTATGTCAGAATCTTTATATGTTTATTGATTTAGATTTTTTTCCATTACTCACCTGGTGGAGATTGAAGTTCTGATTGTACACATTCACAACCCACCGGCTGTTTATTTCATAGACTCATCATTGACCACTTTTACTTTTGGATATCAAGTTTTCCAATATTTTATTGATCAACAGCTCGTTACAATAATGTAATTGTATTGGAACAATGGCTACAGCAGGATCTGAGGCACTAAAGCAGGATCAGACATGTGTCAAAGACCTTTGGTTGACTTTGGGAAAGCATACAGTATCAGGAATAGTGTTTAGTTCAGTCTTCTTATAATACACCAAAATCTGCTGTGATGGGCACCCATTAAGAAACTAGGTTTCTGGCAGGTGAAGCATAACTAAAATAACCATGTTCTGTGATCCCACACACTTCAATCAATGTGTATCAAGCCTTCAGGCTAGCTTAAGAAAACACAGAGCCAGCAGGTAGAACAAAGTTAGGAAGCTCCTTTTGCTCTCAGTTTGGACAGCAGCATCTCATTTTTGCGGCACTCCTAGTGATAGAAAAAAAAAAAAAAAAATGATTATATCACACTCAAAACTTTATAAAACTTTGCACACCTGGAACTTTGATCAGCCCAAATTTCACTGTTTTCTTTCAATTTTTGCTATTCTTGAAGGAATACTCAGAGCAAATGCCTTAATGTTTTAAAGACATTTTAAGGGACGATTGAGATTTGTTCTGTATCCAGTTATTTATTCTTCTGTACAACAAGAAAAGCATTTTGGATGTTGTAATTTGGGGAATCAATACAAAAAGATTCCAGTTTTGCAATTTGCAAATGCATTAGTAAGAATCATGTTCTTTGGTACGCTTTGTTGTGAGTTGAGTACACAACAAAGCGTGCTCGGCTAATTCCTCAACCTGACCCCTATCATGTTCAAAGGACTGTCAATCCGCTACAAATGGCCATACCACAATGTTATCAATCCCAATATGAAGATCAGTAATTACTGAAAATATGTTTTGAGTTTCTCTATATATTGCATAACCCAAATGTTCAGAAAACTCTTACATTTGACATGGGGCATTTATATTTTTTTTCAGTGTACATGTTGTATCTGAGCAAACTCCTCCAATAACTTTTTCATGCAGACTTCATGATCCCTCAGCACAGTCTTGAGGCATTGAAAATAAAAAGTTATCAAAAGATTTTTTTCTACATCAAAGCATGTAGAAAAATGTACATCAAAGCAGTCTCAAAATCTGACCCTGCGCCATGAAACATCAAGGTGGAACAACTTTTTGCACACAATCTCATAGCAGGATGAGACTTTCTGTGCAGACCAGCACTCATCACATTCACATGGTCAACATCACCTTAGGTGACATCACCTTAGTCCCGCCCCCTTTGAACAGGAAGTCAAATGTATATATGCTTGTTATCTTCCTTTTATTTTTTATTAAAACAGATTTTAACTGTTTCTGATGACAGAACAACATGATGCTGAATCCTCTTGACATTGGCTGATGGCTGAAACCTGGGCATGGCAGAATACATTTGCATGCAAATGGCAATTTATTGCCATTTGCATGCAGTTGGCTCAAAATCAAATGCGTCATCTGATTTCCACCAAACTGGATATTAATGACCTTTATTAATCTCTGAAGAGGCCAATAGATTGCAATTTGACTCCACTATGCTCCCTTGATTACTCCAATAGCTATATCTCCATAAGTACTTAATATCTTTTTTATTTCTGTTCCCTGTAACCTTATGTCTCCACTTGGGTCTGTCTCGCTCACACACATGTACTCTGTCTTGCTATGGCTTACCTTCATTCCTCTCCTTTCCAGGGGCACCTGTCCATCACCACAGT
Source organism: Brachyrhaphis roseni (assembly GCA_903066815.1). NCBI lineage: Eukaryota > Metazoa > Chordata > Actinopteri > Cyprinodontiformes > Poeciliidae > Brachyrhaphis > Brachyrhaphis roseni. The sequence goes on along the minus strand of CAEFZY010009584.1, from coordinate 19,907 downwards.
AAACAGGAAAGGGCTCAGAGCTGATCCTTTGTGAAGTCCCACTTTCACCTTGAACTCCTCTGTCACTCCTACAGCACACCTCACCACAGTTTTACAGCTCTCATACATCGCCTTCACCACCAACATATTTCTTTGTTACTCCAGACTTCCTCATGCAGTACCACAACTCCTGTCTTAGGATGACATATGCTTTCTCTAGATCTACAAAAACACAATGCAGGTCCCTCTGTCAATCTTTGTACTTTTCTATCAGCATCTGCCACAATATTGATCATCTCCCTTGTCCTTGAAAACTGGCATCAGCACACTCCATTCTTCAGGCATCCTCTCACTCTCTAGGATGTCATTGAACAGCTTTGTCAAAAACTCTACTGCTGGCTCTCCTAGACACTTCCATACCACTACAGGTATATCATATAGACCTTTTCAATGCCTTCCTTACTTCATCTTTATACTCTTTGCTACTTGCTGATCCACTGGCGCAGCTTCTTCTTCTCTTTGTCCTCTCTGATTTTCTTAATTGATCTACTTTTAGAAGTAGTCTTCCAATCTTCTTATCACACTTTTTGCATCTGTCAGTAGAGTTCCTAACCTGTTGGACATCCTTCCCATCTCCGTCTCGCCAGCCTGTATAAGTCCTTCTCTCACTCCTTACTCTCCAGCCTATTACACAAGTCAGTGTATGCCCTTTGTTTGGCCTTAGTTACCTCTGCCTTCACTTTAACTGAAACTATCCACTATGCCTTGAATATCACAAATGACATGTTCAAAATCCTATAGTAAATCCTCACCAATGCTTCGTCACAAAACAGGAAGTGACCATAACTCCTGTCTGGAAGGTTGGACTGAAGGTGATTTAGAAGGTTCACCGAATGCACCGTCTATCGGCGTGAAAGTGTTGGGGATGTGGTGGTGACCGTGGATGCCAGAGCTCACCACAAGGCCACAGTGGCACTGAGCTGCGAGAGCTGCTTGCAACATTAATTCATTGCATTCAAAGTTGTCATTCAAAACAATGACACCCAAAGTGTTGCTTATGCACAGGGAGCTTGGTCTCTACGTGGCAAAGCAGTTTGAAGCTTCATTGCCTCATAGGTGAGCCGGTCGCTGCATATTATTTAGCGCGGGCTTGGAATGTGGGAATCACCTACGGGATAAATCCATTCTCCTGTCTCTTCTCTGGGCCTTTTCCCTTCATAGAGAAACTTTCTAAAGACATCCGATCTGTTTCTTACTCATTTTGCTGCTTGTGGCTCAATGGTGGCACGCAAGAACCGAGAGAATCCGGTTAAATGATTTTCAAAATAAAAGATCCTCCAGACTCAGATAATACATAAAACGGAAATATTTAATTATTTCTTGTGCGGCCCGGTACCAATTGGTCCACGGACCACTACCGGTCCGCTGCCAGGGGTTTGGGGACAACTGATTCAAAAGTTACTTAAAATAAGACTTTCTTACCTCTTTAAAATCTTTAACAGTCTTGAAGTAGAGCCTCTGCTTGTCAAGCAGCTCCAGGTATTCATCATTCAACTGATCTCTTCTCATTTTGTTTTCTTGTTTCTTCTTCTCCATCTGAAAAGGCAGACAGGTAGAAGAAGCATCTGTTAGTGATGCAGGCCAATAGATGGAGGTAATGTCTTACAACACCAATGACCCAGTTGCAGCAACACCTGTACCTTGATGCGACTCTGTTTGATCCCCTCCACTATCTGCTCCATCTGTCTGAGGAACTGATCCCTGGCAGCTGCAGACGACATAGCTCTGGAAGACAGCAGAGCCATTTAAAACTCAGTTACAGAATAAAACCACAAACATCAACAACTAGGGATGATGAAAAACAAAAGCTGCACTCTCCTTTACATCAAAACTGTAAATTATGATTTAATTTTCAACAAGATATTTTTTACTTACTGTTGAAAGTTGTCATGAATTGAATTCAGCAGATTTACCTAAATGAGATTATTATTCTTCAGTGATGCTTTGAACATGTTTACCAAATCAGTGTTACAGGCAGAATTCAATTTGAAATTCAATTTTGGTGCCACAGTGTGCTGTGATTACCCTACCTCCTTCTCGAGGTAGACCTTCTTATCATCTAAGGTGTTATAGAGAGTGAAGAACTGCTTGGTCTCTTTGTGGGTAGCAGAAACTGGAAGACAAGATTAATAAACATTTTACAGGAACAGGTTCACATGAAGAAATTAAGTAACACTGTCTGTAACTATATCAGATATAGAAGAGGAATCCACCTTGGCTGTAGAGTTCAATAAATCTCTTCTGGTACTGGGTCAGCTCTGCCCGGCTAGGCACCTCATCGATCTTCCTCTGCAAGATTGCGATTTCACGGTTCCTGCGAGCCTAAGGAGAGCAAAAGTAGTCTAATTATTTAAGCATAATATACTGTTTGATAACTAGGACCAATTGGAATGTACCTGTGATTGAATTACAATTAATTTTTTTGTAATTGTGGAGCTATCCACTTAAGTCAGTAATTTAAAAAACAAATGGGTAAAATGTTGAAATCAAGGTATGATCTGGCATATCAAATAAAAAGCAACTCATTTAAATAGAAACAGCACTGTGCATACTAAGCACCTCTACATTTTTGTCTTTTAGAAAGTGAAAGAAGGAAAAAGTATTTTCTCCATTCTTATCCAAACATGAAAAATTATAAACACAAAATTCCAAATTGCATAGCAACTCTCCTTACTTCCCTCCACCTAAGCAACAGAGCGCTCCACTCCCCCGCCAGCAGCAGGGAGCGCTCTACTAGCTACAGTCTGCAGAGAGCATGCTCCACTCTGTGCTGCCTTAGCAGGGTGCGCCAGTCTCTTAAATTCTAACGTACAATTAGCTGTGAATGCAATGTCATTTCAGTCTGATGCTTTGATGGTTTTTGTATTGATGCTTTCTCCTGAGTGTCCTTTTCTGCTTGGACTACAATTAGACAGTGATTGAGTCTATGATTGTGTTTTAATGGTTTTTCACCTAGCTCAATGAGAAATTTTCCTTTGGGGACAATAATAAAGTGCTACTGATGGTGATAATGCTGCACTGCTTAGACAGAGAACTCCACTCTGTGTGTAATATAAGAGCACTGGTTACCATGAGAAGGCGGACTTTTTGCAGCTTCTCTCTATCTGAATTGTACTGTTGGTCTATTAGCTGCCTCCTCTCCTGGGAAAAGAAAATATATCATTTAACACTGGATTGACATGGTTTTTGGAAATAAACATTCTAATTAATATAACACTACATATATTAGTGCAGCTGGACATGCACCTGCTCCTCCTCTGTGTCCTGTCCTGATGCTGACTTCAGCTCTTCAATGTTCTGCTGTAGACGGACCATCTCTTCCTGTATATAAAGCAGATTTTATTAAATAAAATCAAAACACACTAAAGACATTTTAAGATTGAGGGGAAACGAATCCCATCAGGACTGCTGGTTTATGTGCTCACTCTGCAGTGTGTCCGAAACTGCTGCTCTTGTTGCTTCAGGTTCTCATTCATCGTCACCAAACCCCTGAGCTTCTCCATCAAACTGCCGACAAAAATTATATTACTTCTGCCACTAGTCAAAGGTCCTGTGTTCCAAACCTGATATTAATTCAAGCCCAGCTCTGTCTTCCTGTGTGCGCATGTTCCGTTAAAAATATGACCGCTGCTGACAGTGATCAACTTTGTGATGAGATAACTGTATAATTCTACATGATAAAAATAAGATGGCTCACCCACTGTCTGCTTGCTCCTCCATCTCCTCTAGTAACTTCATCTCAGTCTCCAGTTTTATTGAGTGTTCTGTAGCCTTGGAACAGATATAGAAACACATTTAGGTTTGTATTTTCAAAATTGATGTTGAAAAAAACCCCAAAAAAAACTACGGTACCTAGCTTTGACTAGGTACTAAGGTAGGTTAAAATTGCTGTATAACAATCAAAAAAGAAATTTGACCGTCGAGCTTTACTAATTTTGAAGTACATTTGAGCATAGCCTAAAAGCTCATGCTGATCGTCGAGGCCCCATGGGACAAAACTTATGTGTCTACGTATACTCTCACACAAACACAACCATTCCCTTTCATAATACAACAAACCTCTCACAAACACCATCAAACTCTCACATGTATGATAAACTCTCATATATATGCCAACCTATACCCATAAATTCATATGTTTATCATTAAGCTCAGTTTACATACGTTACTACCAGACAAAAATATATATATATTTGAAATAAACTTAAATACATAAACTCAAAATTTGAACTATATTTACAATGAAAAACAAAACTTATTGTAAGGCAGAGATATATTCATTTTCAAACTATTTTATTCTTTAATGATCATCCTTGTTTTTAAAAGTTTTGCTTTGATTTTTGAGTTTATTGTATTTCTAAATTAGTTTAAATTTATTCAAAAGATTTACAACCATTACCCCCATTTAAGTAGCTCTATAAATTTGACAACATGATAGTAAATGTGAGAATGAATGACAGAAACTGAGAAAGAGAATATCACTAAATATAGGACAGTTTGATTGTGAATGTGAGAATAAATTCACAATCATTCTCAATGAGTATAGTGGTGTGTGTGAGAGTTTGACTGAAACAGCGCTTACAATAAATAATATTGTAATATTGTCGCTTCCAGAGCAGCATCAGCTGTATCTGAAATGTTAAATGCAAGCTGACAGCCAGCACTGGATGCCCCAGCTCCTGCCGCAGTTAATGCTGGAGTTGACTTCCTGTTGCTGCTTCAGGAAATGGCTGAGGGGAGATTCCACCTATTTTCTCACCATCTTAAGCATCTTTAATCTGCTCTAGTTTAAAAACTACAAAACTTCAAACTTGGACTACATTATTCTTCACTAATAGCATAAGATGTAAAACCTAGCTTGTGAACCATAACACTACTTCATTTGTAAAAGTTTATAAAAAGGCCATGTTATTATTTTTTTGCACTTAGACTGAAAAGCTGTCAAACTTTAGCATCACCTCAACGGCAGATGTGTCTGATGCTGGCTCGAACTCACACATTTAATTATTCTTATTTACACAAACCAGCATTCAAGCTCACGCTCACTAAGATGATGCTTCTGTGAAGAAAAATTACTTACTGTGGAAATATTAAAAACTTAAAATTGTGCAATATATAGTAAATTAGTATTTTCAAACAAAAATATTATGTGGTCACAAAGGTCAGGGTTACCACTCAGATCTAAAGATGTGATTTCTAGGCCTTGGCAAGTTTTCAGAATACATAAATACAATTGTACTAATATTAATGTCCATTTCTAAAAAGACAGATTTCAAAGATATTAAAAAATGCAATCATATAAACTTGCTTTATGAGCAAATCAAAGTATAAATCTAGTAACAAAGCACTGTATTTTAAATCTGTCTCTAGAATAAGCCTGTCAGTGGAACAGCAGCTCCTTTGACCAATGGACTGGAGGACTCCTAAAAAACCCCCCACTGATCTTAAGCCTGGATGTCTGTACAGCAGGGGTCATCACTTCCAGTCCTAGAGGACCAGTGTCCTGCAAGTTTTACATGTGTCTCCACTTCAGCCTGAGTCAAACAATCTAGTTATTAGCAAAACTCTGGAAAATTTGACTGCAGACTGAAGAGTTAATTGTTGTTTATGGGAAACGTAAAAGTTTTTGGACACCAGGTCTTGACGACTGAAATTGAGGATGCCTGCTATACGGGCTCATGGGTCAGACTGAAATGGAAGACAAAGTAGGGAACGAGGTGGTATAAGAGGATAATTATGGCAGGGTTGCTGGGATACAATAGAAAACGGTAGATACCAAAGTAAACTGGGCATATTTACATGTTGGAGGAGGTTAAAAGAAGTGATGTGGGCAGAAAGAACCAGGTGACAGATCACATGAATTTAAATAGAACATTACACTCAATAGGGAAGAGCCACACCATGGTGTGGGAGGCTGGGATCATTACAACGAGGAAGAGACATAGAAACATATTTTGGAGACTTGACAATATAAGATGGAAGACCAGACATGTTGAAAAGACTGGTGGTAGATCTTTTTAAATAAGTGGAAATGGGACGGGTGGAAGAAACTTGAAGTGGATCAATGTAGTGTATTGTGGGACTAATAGGCCAGCATGTTTTATTTTATTATCACATTAAATCAGTATTGTAAAAAATGCCACTTTTTCTTTTGTTTTGTAATGTATGCCACCTCACTATAAGCTGTGAGGTGATGGTTGGGCAGCTGGAGTACCCACTGAAAAGGCAAACTTTAATTGAATTTGGTATGGAAAATATTAACTCTATAGTATGTCTAAAAGTACACCATCAATAATACTAAACATTTTCGTGCTTTACCAAAATGTTTCTACCAAATGCATTGTGTTCACTAGAAACAACTTTAATGAGAGCTGGCGAAAGGTGATTTTGTAACAAATCACCAAAATACATAATGTAAACAGAATTTTGTAAAGATTGTATGCATAATTGAAGTTATTTGGTCATTTAAGGTTGCTAACCTGTTTATGCGAGTTATGTGATGTGGGTTGGACTAAGAGAAAAGAAAGTTCCAGACCGACAAGGTGGGGAGTGGAGCCAAACAGTCTTTTGACCTCCATCTCCTTCTCTCTTTTTTGTTAATTGCCAACTCGTGGATATGTTGTTTTTTCTTCCGTTTTATTGCTGATAAGGATTATGTTGGAGATAAATGAAGCGTCAGGCTCAGGTTTTACTCAATAAGGAACTACACATCAAGTAAAGTAAAATAAGGTAGGTTGTAAAGTCCTCAAGTGTTAGAGAAGTTTCTTCAGCCTCCATGTTAAAACACATCATAGTTTCACAACTGGTTTATGTAAGCACTTTTTCCTCAAGCAAAGAAAAATAAAACCAATTAAAAAAAAGCTATGTTTAGAAAATGTAATTACATATTAAAAAATGTAAGTGCCAGAATGTAATTATCTTTATTTGTATGCAAAATAATCAGCTGATAAATCAGTTTTTGTTGAAATATCTGGGTTTCTTTGAGTCCATCAGAACCAGAACCTGGAGGTTTTTCCATTGCTGAGTGTTGCTGCAAACATCAGCAGAGAGTTGTGCACAGCTGCTGCTGTTCATGTCCCAGCAACAATAGTGAGGAACAGAGAATAATGGAAAAGCTCACTACCTGGGGTGGAACTGAACCGCACATTAATTGGTTGGGTTCTACCAAGTGACTTTAGAATGTGTAGAAGTGTAAGCGAGTGTAACAAGGTAAATGTTGGAACTTCCGGTTTGGGCAGAGCCATATAAGGATGCGTTGAGCCGAGCTCCGATTCAGTGCTGGTGCTGCATCATGCTAAGAGCATTATAACTTAAAGGAGTAAAGGTAGACATACACCAGCAAAATACCTAAACATCGTAGACCCCAAACTCCTCAGGAAGCTAATGCTAGCGGTCAAGATGAGGTGCTAACTGCTATTAGTGGACTACAATGAGAACTGATGGCCACATTAACAACTATGGCAAAAGTAAACATGAATAAACTTCAAGAATTACAAAGTGCACTGGGAAAGATAGAATCCAAAATAGATGACACCAGGGGCCGGGTTGTGGAACTGGAGACCGCAGCCGCAGCTCTTTCAGACTTGACCTATGATATGGAGCCGGATATATCAGCTATGAAACAATAGCTGGCATGTTGAAAAATTGCTGCGAGGACCTGGAGGCCAGATCTCCGTATTATGGGATGATGGAAAGCTTGTGACAAGCTTCGTGGCTGAACTTTTGAAGGAGACATTACAACTTGCTTCAGTAACGCATTACAAAGTAACGAGTTACTGACGTCGGACCACTTTTTTCCAGTAAGAATTAATCTAATGCGTTGCTTTTTCAAATCCAGTAGTCAGACTACAGTTACTTATCGAAATCACTTTGCGTTACTAATTTCTTTTGTAATATAATTTTCTTTCCTCTATGCCTCTTGTCGAGTGACCACTGTTTCTGAGACATTATCAGCAGCAACAGAAATGTAAACAATGGAGGGAGATACACATTTTGTTGGTGGAAAAACATGAACTATTTTGAATTTTTGTCGCCAAACCAGATTATTATGAGCGGCTTTGGGCTTCTTTTTTTTTTTTTTTAAAGTCGCTTGCAAATTTAATGAATCCTGGGCTGCGCTTTTAGGCTTGTTTTTAAACATGAAGTTGCTCCTTTGGGCTTGGAAATAAGCAGCCCAAACATCCATTTGGTCAAGAGCTACAGCAACCTGCTGTCCTTCTGCAGGCGCATCGAGCAGACCTACTTCGAAGACAAAAAGCTTATGAAGGACTAAACAAACACCGCTCTCTCTGCCGACTTGTCTTGTACATTCTGCGTCTCCTTCTCTCATTCCCTGCGCCGTAGCAACTGCCACGCCAACGTCTGTGCTGCTCGCTTCTCCTCTTAGGTCCACGCTTGTACATTTGATTCTAACTGGATGTCAGAATGTGTCTGACATCCAGTTAGTTTTAGTCAGACTCTCCCTGTCCATCATTTGATCCGTCCCGCTGTGTCTTTGTTGATGTCAAGTTAATATATTACCTGTGAATTACGTCAAGCTTCGCTTTGCGCTCCAGAAAACTGCAAACATCGACACTAATATGAACAGCGCAATAAACGTGAAAACAGCCATGAATGAACGAGTGCGTAAAGTTGTGAACTAAACGCCATTATAATTATTAATATTAAAATAAGTGTCAAATCTGTGCAGCAGCCTTCTGAGTTGTGGAGCCGCAGGAGGAGCTCTGTATGGTGGGAGGGCTTTAAAATTATTCTTAGAGTTTTCCAGACAATAGTGGACCTCACAAATTACTAAGGTTTTTTTTTTTTCTACTGTTCTAACCATTAAAAAATCTCCTCTTCAGTTCAACCTTAAGTGGAGATATAAAATAGTTTACAATTAAGTAAGTATTGGCAAAGATCAATGTGATTTTCACAGGTGGCAGAGCGTTGTTGTTAGCAGCTGCTGAAAGTAACTAAAAAGTTACTTTTAATGTAACTTAGTTACTTTCCAAATCAAGTATAGTCAGTAATCTCACTTTTGTTGCCAGTGGTTTAGACATTAATGGCTGTATATAGTTATTTTGAGGGAAGAATTAATTTACACTATTGTATAAGCTGCACACAGATTACTTTTCATTGTGTCAAAGTGTCTTTTTGTCAGTGTTGACCCATAAAAAGGCATACTTGAATATCTGCAGAAATGCAAGGCGTCTACTCACTTTTGTGATACATTGTAACTACTGTGAGAGACCTGTTCAGGGATTGTCATCCTATGTCCTTTCAACAGCTGCAGCAATCATTTGACCTACCTTCTTCCAACTTTTTCAGATATTTGCAGCTGTGGAGCTTTGTTAAAAATACTTCTCATCAACACTTCAGACTCAAGCATACAGTTGGATTGATGAATGCCTGCAGTGGCTTATCCATACATCATCAATATGTATTTGTTAGGAAAATTCTGTTATCATTATTACATTAGTAGTTTTACTAAGTTTAAATTGTTACCATATGTTTCTAAGATAGAGCTAACCTTTCTATAACCTCAAACATGTTTGTTTGCAAATTGTTTTCTGAGGGAATCCGTTGGGGGTAAAGGTGTCTCTGGTTTTGATAAACATGCCCCACATTGAAGAGACTCCCTCAGTCGTAAAACTGTCTGTATGTAGAATGATAGCTTCTGTATTTACTTTCCTTATCTGTAGAATAGCCCCCTCGACATTCCTTTCTCTCTCTCTTGGTAATAAAAAGATTAGTTCTGATGCAGAGAGTCAGAACGCATGGTAGACTCCTTGAAGAAGGGATCTGCTGTGTCTTCTCCTTTTGCAAAAGATCTGAGTGAAAACTAATTACTGTTTCTGTGGTTCTTATTTAGGTTTTAAAAAATTTCTCAGTATTAGACATGGCTTAATACAATTTAAGGTTGTTCATAGGCTCCATTTGTCAAACAGTAAATTTGCAAAGTTGTTCCCAGGGTCAGACAAGGCTTGCCCAAGATGTAAAAGCAAAAAAGGCACACTTGGTCATATGTTCTGGGAATGACAAAAAACTGCAGGCCTTCTGGACAACTGTGTTCCTGTCTGAGTTGAGGAATATTAATATTCCCCCAAACCCTCTCATGGCAATATTTGGGGTTGTTCCTCCGATATGCGGTGTGTTCACCTGGCAAGCTTCAGCTGTAGCCTTTTCCACATTGATTGCCCGTCAACTTATACTTCTATCGTGGAAAAAAAGAGACACCCCCTTCCCATAAACGATGGTTTGAGAACTTGCTCTCCAATCTCAAAGTTGAACAACAGAGGCATGTTGTGCATGTTTCTGCCAACACATCTTACAAAATATGGCAATCATTCTTGTGCCATATTGAGAAACTCCCAGTCAATTCAGCATAAAGTCAACTAAAATTTTCTTTTGTTTGCTTTGTTTTTATATCTATGTAATAGGATTTGAATGTGTTGGTTGGGGATTTATTTTGCTGAAAATCCAATAAAAATATGAAAATAAAAAGGTAAATGTTGAATATTACAGAAGATTATTTAAATGTAACAGAAATTGACATCAATTTTTCAAAGTAATTTAATTTACACCTTTTCTTCAATAACTAATAAATTACAGCTACTTTTATTGTGTAATTATTACGTCTAGTAATCCTGTTACATGTAACTAGTTACTCCCCACGCCTTTATAGGACAGACTGCCCTGCCCAAAAGAGGAGGAGGGAGTTGCAGTTTTTAACCCAAAACAACTTTCCCATAAATCTGTTTCTACAAAATTAAAAAGACAAAAGTCTTTTAAAATTCTTTTAAAGTTTTAATCTTGAGATCTTAGTTATCCTTAGTTGTTACTGACCTCCCTCAACCACAGGTGAGGCTATAGCAATACTAATGTAGCTCTTAGTAAAAATAAATTGTAATGAAATTGAAAGGAAACTTAAACTAAACTGGTTGCAGCCCGTGTCTGATGGCTTAATGTCAATCTGACGAGACCAAAGTACAAGTACTTCAACAAATCAGCTCTGACAAACTGATTTGTCAAATTTTGACAAACAAGTCTCATAAATATACACCTGCCTTTAGATTTTTTGATGAGTTTCCTTCTGTTTGGAAATCTGCATTTGTTGTCTTGTTATTTAAAGAGGAAAGCTTACACACCTTAACAAATATACGTCAAAACTGTCTGTTCTTGTTCAAATCTTTGAATTTTTTGTAAATTAGCAACAGAAGGATGATCTTTTCAAGATTCCTTCATTTGGCAAAAAAGTGTTTCTCAGAGATCAATTTTGGGGCCCCATCTTAATTCTTTTATATTTCCATTCAAATCTGCTTCAACACAAGGATTGCCCAAAACAATGTCATTGGCAGGCATTTGTTTTTCCCTCTTATTTAAAAAAAAGTGGCTTGTGAAGGTTACTGTAACGTACCCTAATTAATTTGTCTGCTCTCATTTGGTAGTGAAATGGAAGCAGTTTTCACACAAAGCCCTTAAACCTTCAGGGGGCTCTTCTGATTCTGTTAGTGACAAGCTGATTGTCCAAGAAACTTATGAATCTTTCAAACTTGAGGACTAGAATGCAAGTGTTATATAAATTTAAGAGGTGCTTCTTACTGAGGAATAGCTTAGCCAAAATATACCAGGAAAAACAACAAGCTCCACTGCAGCATTTAATTTCCACTGAGATTTTGTTTCTGTTCAAATAAAACACTGTCAACTTTAAGTTGAAATTATGATCCATTTCTGACCATGACACTAAACATGGCTGCATCCTGTGTAAAACACACAGCTGTCCCTGTTGGAAACCAATTGTTACAAAACAAATAAAGGTATATATCTGTAATGTCTTTATTACAGATATAATAAAGGCATTATATCATAGTAATTATATCATAGGGTACTCATATTGTTATGAATACCCTGGGCACTCATAGCAATAATCAGTTATCACCATTAATACAGAGACAACATGAATAGAGATATCTGGATAAAAAATGCCCAAGAGTAGTTACCTCCAGCAGACTCCTCTTTGCTTCTTTGTTGTGGGCTTTCACCTCTGCATGCTTTACTTTGAGCTGTCAGAACAGAAAACGTGAGTTTAGGTTCTTATGCTCCCTACATAAGGGAAAAGACTTATGTAGTCTGTAGCCAATGATGAAGTTGTTGGGAGAATAAAGAAACTGTAACTTAAAATACATCAGCATAAAGTGCTCTTCCTACTTAAATACCGCATAGAGTTTGCAACTGATTCTGTGAACCCAGTTGAATAAAACTTCTAATAAAACTTCCACCTAAAAGTACAAATTTTCAAATGACGCACTCAAACCCAAATAAATAAAGTTGTGTAGCCCAGAGGTCAGAGCGGCGGCTCGTGTACAGAGGTTGCAGACCTTGACCCGGCCGTCCCGACTTCCACTACTGTTCTCTGTTCCTTCGCCGCGTGACTTTCCCTTCCTGTCAAATTACTGTTAGATAAAGACCACTAACTGTTTTCTGTTTTTTATTTTTAAAGGTGCCAGGCTCTAGTTTACAGTGAAGCAAAGACTCAGCAGAAAGATGCTGTAAACCTGTGTTCTTTGTGAGCAGGTTGCAATAATTTCCTTGGCTAGCATCTGCAGATGCTAGCGAGAAAGACACAGATTACATTTGAAATGCCGGGAAGTGCAGCACTGACCTCCTTCAACTGCTCGGCTTTTTGTTGGATCTGTTTGTCCAGTGAGGCGACGGCCCGGCGGTGCTGCTGCACTGGACCGAAGCGTTCTGACTGCTCCTCTGAAGAACATTTCAACTGCTGCAAGGTGATATACAGAAAGACAGAATATGAGTACAAAGCTCAACTCCATGATCACAAAATATGGCCATGTTGTACATTGTTACTTCTCATTCCATAGAGCCAGTGATCTTCCATAATAGAAACAGAATGCTGGCTGTGTGAAATATGAGTATAATGCTTTGCTGACCTTTCCAGCATACTCCGAGGCAATCAGTTTGATCTCCTCAGATTGGAGTCCAACTATCTGACCCACAGCACTCACAGTCAGCTTCCCCTGCACCAAAACAAACACAAAGCACAGCAATTCATCCAAGTAACAATTTCAAACTGACTTGATCTGCTTAACCTTTCTAGCTGCAGCTGAATACACATTCTCTTTGGTTGTGGAGGGTATTGTGATATTAGATAGTAAAGAATTTAAATGCCTAAACAGAATATTTTGCACAGAAGCAAAAGCCAGTTTTTGCAAGGCACTTCTAACAAGTCCCAGAGCTGTTCAGTTTTCAAACTAAATTAAATGTTTTGAGAAAGACAAAATATCCAAAATAAAAATAATTGTAACTAGTGAAATGTCAGCTACTCCTTCAGCCTGAATACTCCCTCACGTTTCTTCAAGGGGTCTGGTTTTACATACAGAAAATATCAAAGAAAAATAATTTTCCTGTTAGAACATTGTGATATATTTTTTTGCCATATGACCACCATTACAAAAAATATGTGTGATTTACTTTTGTGGAGTAAAGGTGCACCACCGCTCTTTGCTAAACAAATGGCATCTCTAAGCATTTAATGGAAGTAATGTGTTTGTTAAAGGTCACAAGCTGTTGCCTTATCCACAGCCTTCTCTCAGCAAAGGTACCATCCCTGAGACACGGCTGTTGTCCCGATGGACTGTCTCTGTGCGTAGATCTCCAGTGGATTCTATCACAAGGTGATTAAGGTGGGATCTCCTCTACCAACCCCTCCAGAGTTAGTGGTGATTCAGGAACATCAAGAAAATCCTTCAGGACACATCAGGGCAGGTACTGCTGGAACGCCTGCCTTCATGCAAACGTTTCAGATCTACAAAGAATAAAACCGATCTAGAAACAGTTAGCCTTAGCCATCACCTTGCTATTACAATCTGACCTTGTTTATTTTGACATCTATAATCCAATAAAATCTTAAGTCAACTTCTACCAGGGGGCAATCAGATGTGATGACATGATGCGACAAAAGAGCAGGTACATGCTATTTTTTGTACTAGCCATTCTCTTTCTTTTTCATCTGGAGAACCGCAGCCAAAGTTTATTGTATGATGTTTCATTTTTACAATGACAGAAACCAATTTAATTAATCAACTGTCTAAAAGTCTATTAATAATCAATAACTCCATAACCAAGCCAAAAACGTTATATAGATTAATTAGATAAAAACTGATGTTTTAACATCTTTATTTCTCCTAATAATGACTTTCTACTAACAGCTAATGAAAACTCAACATTACATCAGACCAATAAAAAAACAACTGCGGGATAATGAAAAGTATTTTTGATATCTGCTTAAATGGTGTTATTTTCAACAGTTTTTTTAGGGTGCATTCAAACCAACCCTATTTAGTCCGCTTTAATCAAACTCTAGTTCGTCTGTCTCGACAGCTCGGTTCGATGAGTTAGGTGTGAATACGCAATCGAACTCTGATGTGGACCAAAAAAAGCCAAGTCTGGTCAACCTGAAAACCTTTGTCTGAGTTCAGATAAATCAGTTAAAGATAGAAATACACACATACACATAAAATTAGTGCATGTGAGCATTCAGGGTGTTAATTGCTTTTGGGAAGAAGGTTAAAGACACAGTGAGATTTGTCTTTGGTGATGGCTTTAGCTTTATCGAGGCAGCGAGAGGAGTAAATTTCCACCAGAGAAGAAAGAGTACAGCCTTTACGGCCCTCTGGAGACTCACCCTGTCTGCACTGTGAAGCATCACAGTCACAGCATCACTATAGCATGTCAACAGGCTTTGCATGGATGTTGTCAGTCCAGATTGAAGTGAACTCTGGCACAGTTCGAATGCATATGTGAATAAAAGAGGAGCAGAGACTGCTCCAAAAGCAGGAAGTGGACTATAGTGCAGGGCATTCTGGGTAAATAGAACTAAAACAAAGTCTAACGCTAGAGGAAGAAATGGCCTGTGGACTTTTACCAAAGATAAAGGAGAAATCCTACAGCTTCTAAAATCTGACGCTATTCCATTTTTGTGTAAATTTTGTGAAAAAGGAAGTAGAGCCAAGTATCCTCGTCAGAGGATTTTGTGTTGTTTCCTTCAGTAGTTCTTGGTGCAGTGCCACCACAGGCGAGGAGGGGAACAGATTACTTAAAGGGTTTGGATAGTTTGACACTGCAGTGTGAAAGAGAACCACAATAGCTGAAAATGAAACAAAGGTTGCAACTTTGGTCCCCAATCGAACGGAGATTTGTGGCAAAATTGACCCCAAGACAAGTTCTGCATTTGACTTATGAAACTGTGTGTATACTTTCCAATCCCAATTTACCAACAAGTGTTGGTAAAGTTGGCAATTACATTACAGCAATTCTATTGATATATATTTAGCTAAGTCAGAGACTTCTGTGAATACTTGTTGTTTCTTAAGCTAATCTTTTGGGTTTCTTAAATAGAGCTCCGTAAACTTCAGGAGTAAACTGAAGAAAAATGATTAATGAAAAATAGAAAATAACAAATAGAAAAGCAAGTGCAATAATTATATTTCTAGTATTGTTGTTGACATTGTTGACAAATCATGCCATAGGTAAGTGTGGAATCAGTCTATATGATTTTCACATGACTTGTCAATGATACGGAGGTACAGATGTACTTGGATTAAATGATTACCTCTTCTGCTGCCTGCAGCTTGTCTTCTTCCAACACTTCTGTAATGCTGGCAGGCATCGCCTGAGGCCCACTGACCAGCCCCTCCTCTTCCTACAAATAGAAAAGAAAATGCATTGATAAGGCTAAAAATTCAAAACAACATTTACATATTATCCCATGTAAATGTTCCTTTTACATTATCTATATGGCACAAACTAATCAGCTGCATAAGATGTAGGTGCACAATATTTCAATTGATAAAATAACTGAGCCACAACTCAACTGTACACAACTCAAGCCACACAAGCTTTTAACATTGCAATCTAATTGGGGTGATGTGGTGGCGCAAGGGGCTGAGTACAACCCACATGAGGAGGCGTTGGTCCTCGACGCAGCCTTGGGTTTGAATCCTGGCCTGGTGACCTTTGGCGCACGTCTTCCTTCTCTCTTACCCTACGTTCCTGTCCTAGCACTTTCAAATAAAAGCCACTAAAGCCATTACTGATGCAATAACACATTCATTTAGATAACAGGGGAATGCAAACCTTCTTGTGTTGACTGAAGGAAAAAGAAACAGATGGGTCGCAATATCCTACTGCAGAAGCTGAACAATTCCAAATCTATTTAAACTGCTATAAGCAAAGAATTAGGCTTGCTGCCATTTCTGAATCAAAAAAAGGTCAAAAGTCTTACATGCAAGACTCAAATGTGTGCTCCACATGTTTAGGGTGAGTTCTGTTCAAAATGCACTACTTTAGTTCTTCCATAATAAAGCCCATGTGTTTTTCTGCTTGTTTTTTTTCCAGTTTTTTAGGACTGCAGCTAATGATTGGTTTAGTAATAAAGTACTCTATTGATTTCTCCAACGACTGAGTAATTTGACTAAAAAAGGCTAAAAAGCAGTGAAACTGATTTTGAAATTGGTAAGTCCTCATAAAATCAGTAACTACAAGCCAATAGGTCTAGTCCCAGTCTTGTCAAAAGTGCTGGAGAATATTATATTAGAACAGCTGTTAATATAATTCTTCCTGAAATTTGTCCGGAAGTTAACTTGCAAATGTATACTGATGACATCATTGCTTACACATCGGACAAAAGCAGTATCATAGTCAGAGAAACCCTTAACAGCTTGCAGAGATCATCATCATGGCTAAATGATTTTTGGTTAACTCTTGATACAATGAAAATAAAGTGCATTTGCTTTTCAATAAAGAAAACATCTTTACAGTCCTTGCATATTCAGAACAATGGAGATCCTATTGAACAAGTATTACAAGAAAAATATTTAGGAATAATTTTGGGTGCTCAGTTAAACTTTAGGAGCCATGTTGATAAAATCAGCAAAATGGATAGATCAAATATAAAATGTTTCAAAATTACTAGAAATTGTCCAACACTTCACTAAACAGAGATGTTCTTTAACTCAATGATCCTCTTACATCCGTCCTACGGAGCTACTGTCTGGTCACACACTAGTCAAATTATACTCAAGTCAGAAGAAAGTCTCTATAATAAAGCCTAAAGGTTTTATATCAAAAACCAATCAGATTCCATCACTTTCATATTTTTGCATTCTTTTGCGTTTTAACCTTTTAAAATGCATTTTTAAATGTCTAAATAGACTTGCACCTAAGCCATTAACCGATTGTATACAGAAATTGCATGGCAGCAGTAAATCTACCAGAGTGGCATTAAATAGCAATTGTGTTCAAAGTGATCTGTCTGAGAGGAGCTGCAGTTTGGAAGTCACTTCCTGTCAATTTAAAGTCTGTAACCAGTTTTAGTGTGTTCAAAAAAACAAACAAACAAAACTCTGATTGTGTCAAAATTAGAACTGTATCCATATCTGTACCCATGTTTTTACGTTTCATTTTTTTATATGCATGTTTGTGTATATTTTGTCAACATCGTGTTGCATTATTTTAAGTGGTTATTTCACTTTCTACTAGTTTTAGATGTACTGTTTAAAAGCCTATCTAGGGGCGAGTGCTGCAAATTAGCTTTTGCTATAAGCACTATGATGCAAAAAAGGGACCGCTGTTCTGTTCAGTTTGTCTACGTGTGTCTGTCCCTATCAAATAAGCTTAAATAAAAATTCCTCTAAATAGAACCGTCCTGCTCACATGAAAGGGTTTTATTTTAGCATTATGTAAACCCTGTAATGCTCTGTTTATTAAGCCAACAAACAACATAATCCTCATGCTTACCTTGTTTTGTTTACACTGCTTATTTAGTCCATATTTCCTGGTGACAAAACAAAGAAATACACTTAGTCAAGGTTTACAATGTCAAACTCTGATGTTAAAACAAAACCTCACAAGAACAAGTACAAATCAACACTGAGGCCAAACTATTCACATCTATGTTTGAGTCCATGCTTAAACATGGACAACTTCTCACACACTTCTCCACAACTGTTATCAATGTCATGAAGAGGAGGATGCTCACACAGTTCCAGTACTCACGGCATAGCTTCACATATTCTACGTTCAGAGATGGATGGATGAAGGAAGAATTTGACCAGAAAAAGAGAATGTGCATATTTGAGATGGTTAAAAAAACTGCACAGTAATGTGTACATTAAAAGCATTAGACAACATACTACTTTAGATCATGGTCGAAGTGTCGGGAATGTTGCACTTTTAATTCCACCACATGACCAATTACAACAATAGAACCCAGTTTTTTAAGGTTTTATTGACTGTAATGGCCTTTATTTGATATTGAATCGATAGGTAAATCATTATTATTAATCTTACTTTTTATATATTGTTTCCAACACTTTAAGAACTCACATTCCAAGTCCGCTCTGCATAATATGGTGACCGGATGTTAACGAGGCATTGAAGCTTCAAACTGCTTCACCACGTAGAGACCAAGCACTCTGTTCATAAGCAGCACTTTGGGTGTCATTGTCTCATCACTCCCTGATGGGACCGTCTCGTTGCAGAGAAACAAGTTCAGGGCTCCGTAAATCGTTATCGTGAGTTAAAATTTTCAGGAAAGTAAAATGTTCGTTTTTGTGGCGCAACTGTATCTTATTTTGAAAGGATATGTAAACGTTACCATAGCGACCAGAGTCAGAGAGCGTTAGCAGTGGTCGAGACGAGATGAGAGGTGTGGAGCTTGTGAGTTTTAGGTCTGGTTCACACAGCACGATTTAAGGATTGTCTGCCGATTTTCCAAACCTCTGTGACCATAGAACTGATAAAAGTCCAACAGGTTCAATCAGTTCTTGTGTCCAGCCACACGGCAGGAGCAGCACACCACACAGAACCGATTCCACTCACGAACATCCCGATTCCAGAAGAAAATCCAGTAAAACCCCCAACATACCATAATGACTTTTAAATAATCAAACACGATGACGATGTAGAAGCAGTAGTGATAGTTTGTGGACTCATTTTAAGTGATAAAAGACAAAACAAAAAGAAAAGGCGTTTGATAAAAGACGGCGGGAGCAGCCGCTCTTTTTGCTGCACTATGACTTGGAGGTGAGTTATGTTTTTTAGTAGTTAACATTTTTAACTGAATAAATATAACCACACATATTAAACATTTCCACATATCACCTCCGATTTCCACCGGACTCTCAGTTGCCATGTCAACTGTTTGGCTACTGTCACATTCAACAGGCTGCGTTCTTGCTCCCAGTCAGGGAAAACTCCACAGGCTGTGACAAGAGGGCCAAGACACCACCACCTAACACACCACACACTGCAGGACATTTTAAGAAGACAGTCTCTCTCCCCTCATCCTCCCCCTGTCTTCTCCCAGTACTAACTAGAAACAACCAATCAGAGGCAGGGGGCTGGTCTTTATGCTGTGAAACACCCCTTTGTGTGGGCTGCTCACACAAAGGGGTGACCCTCTGCCCCTCTCTCTGCTGCAGCTAATACATCCTGTCATCAACGCTCAGGCTAGTTAGAATGACAGCGGTTGAACAGTTTTCCTGGAACATGGTAAGTTGTTTCTCTGCCATTAACACATTTAGCAGAGTACACGAGATTGATTAACAGCGGAAAGACTCTCCTCCTGGCTCTGATGGGTTGTTTTTGGTTGGGACGACTCGGGAGCGGTGTATTTCTATGAGTGTCAGTAGAAATGCACTACTGACACTCATCAGATGGCAATAGTAGCTGGAGGAGATCAATTTATTCACAGATTAAAGTGAATAATCTGTGAATATATATATATCAGAGCGGGAACCACCCTGAATGGTTAACTGAAGGGCGCACAATCCTGATCCAGAAGGATCCATCAAAGGGCTCGGTCCCAT
>CAEFZY010009573.1:0-37742 GCA_903066815.1 Brachyrhaphis roseni | reverse complement strand
AGCATCAGATGGTCTGTAAATTTAAAACTGGTCAATTTAAACTACGGTGTGCCACAAAGGTCATTAAATTAAAAATGTAAAATTAATTTGATGTTTTTTTAAACGTTTTTAGCTTTTCTTACTTTCTAAACTAATGTTTTGGGGGTTTTTAAAGTGCATTCGCTGCATAGACACAAAATATTACGAAGTATTTTTGTGGTTTCTTGTACAAATCTCTTACTGTACTTGAAATAAGACAAAACTAACACTCAAGTAAATTTGATTGAATCAATACCCTTGATGGATTCACTCAAGTAAATCCACCAAGGGTATTGATTTCCATTAAAATCAGTACCCTTAGTAACGATGCAAAAGTTCTGCATTATTTCACTCATAACAGGAAAAAATGCTAGAAATTAAATACTGCCTTATTTCAAGTGTACTAATTCTATAAATACCTGCTAAAATTTTGATTTTGCAGCGTTACCATTCCCGACTTCTGGTCAGGGGCCGAACAAAGCCATTTCAAGGGCCACGAATGGCCCCCAGGCCACACTTTGGACACCTTTGTCCAATATCTCGCTGAAAAGTTACTTGTAAGTTAGTTTTGTCTTATGCTAACTTATTTGCAAAAGAAACTAAACCAAAAATAGATGTTAATTTGGACATTTGTCTAAATGTGTCAACCTGAAATTAGTCAAAAAAATATAGATGAATATAAACAGCAACAAATAATATGAAATCTACGTTTGATTTAAAGAATTTAATATTGCATGATTTTGCAGGTTTTCTCCCACACAAAGAGCTGCAGTATCGTGATCGGAGCAGCAGAGAGAAGCAGCCTCCTGCCTCCGTTACTGACTGTTGCCTGCGTTGTCCTCGCTGACCTCAGCTGTGCCGTTGCTAAGTTGAGTTAAACTTTGCCTCCCTCCACACACAGAGACAGCCTGTCCCCTTCCCCTCACAGCTGTGTGGCCTGAATGCTGGAAATAGCTGCCGGAGCCACGGATGTTTAACAGTGGCTGACGTTGGCATTGTGAAGCAGGCGGCTGGGATTCATTAAGGAGAAACAATCGTTATCTTCTGTAACGATAGACGATGCTGTACGCACTCAAAGCTGAAAATCTACAAACGTTGTGTTCAGTTTAGACGTCTTCCTGCTCTATTGTTTTGCTTCTCATTATCTGGGCTTTTTCTCGTTTACTTCGATTCCCTCCAATCAGCGAACAGAAGAAGTTGTACACTGAGATAATTATGTATCATTATGTGCTATCAAATTAAAATGAAAGCAAAATTTGTAGTAATTAGAAATTAATAGTTTGTTGTTTTCCACTTTAAGATTTTTTTTTCAATTAGTGAAAATTTTACTTTTAATTCAGCAGCTTGATGAAGTATCCTTGAATCAGAATCAGTCCAACGGCCGCATATGGCCCCAGGCCTCACTTTGAGCACCCTGACTTGGTCAATTGAGTTACTGAAACAAACTTTTCAATAATATTACTAAAATATAGAATATAGGGGGAAAAAAGTGTACAGTGGATGCAAACAGAGCAAAACCAGGAGACGATACTTTTTACACTTTATTGTATATTTATATATATATTTATATATATAAAACTACAAAAGTAAGACCGTTTTCAGTTCATAAACAGCTGTGAAGCTGAGCATTTTATTTTCTACAGACCCACCGATACAGTGATCAGCTGATAATTTCTCTCTCTGTTTGTTTTGTTGCATAGAAAAAGGCACAGCGCTGAGGTCTGTGAGTTACAGCCCGTGTTGAGGGAATCCGCCGCACGCTTGGACGCAATGAAACCGATTTGGTGACAAACACTGATTGAAAAGTCTTAGGAGCTTGAATGTTGGTCATACTATGTACATTACTTTTGGCATGAAAGCATCCGTGACAGGCTTTGGAGTCTTGACATCTGTAGGTTTGAGACCGTTTTCTTTAAATATTGCTGCATGAATGTGAACTGTTTGCCTTCAACCGGAAAATGATGAACAAAAACAAAAAGTACAAAAGATATAAAAAGTTGTGGCCACCCCACCAGGAGAAAAAAATCAAATCCAGAACGCAACAAACCAACAGAAGATAACAACCTATGTATATAAAAAAAATGGCTTCCACCCAGTTTTCACACTCTGATACATTCCTATCTAAAAGTACATTCCTAACACACATTCTGTACACACATTTACAATCCATGTGTCCACTTCACATCAAAAATAAATATATTTACACAGAAAAGACAAAAAAACCCAAGATGAATAAATAATTTCAATGGAAATTAAACAAAAGCACTCCAAAACAATTTAAAACACACATAAAGAAACAAGACACAGTCGTCTGCAAACAGCATAACGTGGCGCTCGACTCACATCTGAGCAAATATTCTGCCAGGGAACCCAAAATTTACATCGCCCTCCATTACTCTGAAACACCACTGGATACAAGGACTTCTCCTGATGTCTGATAATTATTTTACGATAAAATAAATCTCTTAAATGTCTTTTGAGCCCTCCCTTTGGAACATAGCTCTGATTGGCACAGTTCTCTTACATGGAACAGCTCAGATTGACAAGGTTTTCAATTTCAGGTAGCTTCACATTGTTGTTTTTAATTCACTGCTTTGCTAGCTTCGTACTTCCATTAGCATCTATTGACGATGCTACAAAAATGGACTTTTACAATGTTTTCTTCTCACTTTAATTCAGTTTTTAATAATCATTTCATTCACTTTCTAATTTTAGTTTGAGTTCTCAAGGTTTTTTGCAGCTTGCTAGCTTGATAAATTTGTAATTGCAATAAATTATTTTAACCTAGATTTTATAATGAATGAAACATTTTTAAAGGTAATTTGTGATGAAAACATTTATTTAAAAAAAATATATATTTTTTTAACCCCTCATCTTCCTGCCCTTTGCAGTATTTTCCTTTGAAAAATACTGCAAAAACACAAAACCTTACCAATTATTTTTTATCTAGTTTTTAGTGAAAACATCTTAATACACATAAATTAACACAAAACTAACTTACAAATACATTTCAGCAAAATACAGGAGCATAAGTCAATAATTCCTTAATATTTATTAAAAAGTAATAGTTCTACTTATAAGGAAAATGTTATGTTTTGTTAATTTTAAGGAATTTACTTAAAACAAGTTCCTGTATCTTAATGAAAAGTTACTTGTATTTTTTTCTTATTTTAAGTGCACAAAGATATTTACACAAGACATTAGACCAAAAATACTTGGTAAGATTTTGTCTTTTTGCAGCGCTGGGTTAGATGATTTTCTTCTGTGACCTTTTTGCATGAACGGAGGTTTTATTGGCAGCAGTTGGCTGCAAAACTCTCGTTTTAGTCAGCTGTTTACTTTCTTTTTCAGAAGCTATCATTAGCACAAAAGGTGGCGTAACGGTCTGTTATTATTTAGTTATTAGTTTGCAGTTTGAAGGGCTTAAATATTCTCTGAAACTGCAAAAAATTTGCTCCACAGCACCCACTATAATGTTAATTACATTTAAGTAGCAGTCGAAACAAAAAGTCTTGACAGGAATCCATTTTGGACTGCGTCGTACAATATAGCGCCATCTACTGGCTGTACACTGGCACTGCAATGTAATTAATTAATCCTGTGAGATTCAGATACAAGTGGACAGTTTTGAAAGGCAGAAGATTAAATCTCGGTTGAAAGGCATCATTCAAAACCAGACTGGTGTTTCTGCAAAATGCCCGTTTTGTAAGCTGCCTCTACCACCAATCGCGCCCTTGATGCCCTGCAACGATTTAAGCTTCCAGCTAAAACAGAGAAAATGCCCAGGATAGATTGCTTTGTTGTCGTTTTAGTTGCATTTGGATGCATTGCCATAATTTACAGGTCAGAAAAAGGTGGCGCTACCTGGAGTGAAAACCAAAAATACCAAACTGTTTGGGTTGTTCCATGTAAAGGAAAAGTGCCAAAAGGGTTCTGAAATGCTGCTTCTGACATTCTGAATTTTAAAGAAATGCAAAAAAGTTTAATTTAATAGATTATATTTAGATTTATAAGGCTTTGTGACAAACATAGTTTTAATGCACCACAGTGCATGGCTGAAATGTCAGGTTAACGCTGAGGTTTTGGTTTCCCACTTCAGTGGAAATCTCAATTCAAATGTCTTCCGTGATAGTTTTAGCTCTCCCGCTAATACTGGGTCTATTTGAGAAGTAGCAGGACTGCTTGCTAGCTAGCATTTAAGGCTACCTATTACTAACACATGTAAACAAACCCTGTAGAAACGGGGAGTGTGAGTAATACTGTAAGCCCTGCTGTTACCAAATCATAATCTGTTTTCTGCCAAAAATAAATAAATAAATGCATCAACTTTGGAGCTTTTCCAGATCATCTACGTCCAACTGGGACTGGGGAGAGGGCTGCTTATTTCTTCGAGTGTAAACCAGTGTTACCAGTGGGTGCAGCTCATTTGAATACCTCTGCAACTGGTTCGTGATAACTGGCTCATATAACCGAGCTCATGTAAAACAACAACCAGCAGTTGTATTATGACTGTGTATAAGGTGGGGAGACAAGCAGAGGTACAGAGGGCTGGAGGGGCCAAAAAAGTAACATTTAAAAAACAAAAAAGCCCAGGAAGCCTGGCATTGAGTTCGTAGACATCATGTGTACACAAACAGACGCTCCCTTCTAGTAAAAAGTTTAAACAACAACCTGGTGATGTGTTTTAGAGCTACTCCTAAAGCATTATTGCAGAGCCAGGCTAATGTGGAAACTATGGAGGTCCAAATGTGCCAAAATGTGATAAATAAAAAATAAACATATTACCCAGCACGTTTTGGTCTACATTGGACTAAAGTACACTGACATAATTACATATTGTTGAAACCTTTTGTATTTTATGTATTTAATAAAATCAACCAATTTCAATAATTATGGCTACATTTATTTATGTCAGAGCTGCAAAATTGATTGAAGAAAAAAATGGTCACATTCTGCAGATTTTTCATTTAACCACTTAAGTTTTTTTTTATATAATATTAGGAATATATTAGAAGATGCAAATAAGCAAACTATTCTGTTAAATCAACATTTTATTGCCTAGAATGCAATAAAATACATGGATCTTGTAGCAAAAGACAAATCTGCAGCTAAAACATACTTCTAGCATCAAGATAAGAAAATCTCAGCCTTTTCTGCTCAATATAACATCTATGTAGTGTAGGGCTTATCTGTTTATTTTTGGATTAACCGATTAATAATTAAAGAGCAATTAGCCTTTTTTGAGTTTGTATTCATCGTGATTAATCCAATTAATAATTTCAACCCTACTGAATATAAAATAATTTACCAGATTATTTATTTACTACATCTCGTCACTTTTGGCACCCCATAGACACCAATAAAACAATGTATTCCTCCTTAAATGCTTGCTTTACAATTAAAACATTGCATCTGTAATAAGATAAAAATTAAATAATCATCATTTGATCATGTAAAATTACCTCAACAAAATTTAATACAATATAATAAATTAAAAACATCGTGTGACCCTCAGTGGGCTGTTAAAGTGAGAAGAGTGGATAAAAAATACTGTAAAAACCAGGAACTGAATAAGTGGTCATTTGAAAGGCACTCAGCTGCTAAAAGCCATAATTACAGTGTGTGTATGTATATGTTTGTTTTGTATTTCTGTACCTGTGAGGAGTGCATATCCCCACAAGGATTAAAAATAGAAATATTTACAGTTACTCTTAAGGGTTAAGGCTTAGCTTCAGGTAAAGGACTAGAAAGGAAATTCATCAAGTTCCTCACAAGTATAGATATACAAAATTCTGTGCACTACAAAAACACAAAACCTTACCATTTTTAGTGTAGTTCATAGTGCAAATATCTTGGTACACTTGAAATAAAATTATAACGTGCCTATGCATCAAGATATAGGAGCTTGATTTAAGTAAATAATTCCCTAAAGGTGCCCCCCTATGCTTCCTTAAATGGTTAGGATAGATCTATGGAATATACAAAACATATTAATTAGATTTTTACACAGAATCATTCTTAGATCTGGTTACTTCTGTTTACTTTAGCTCCTTTCAGAATGAGCTATTTTAGGGCTTTGTCACTTTAAGTCCAAATAAGCTGCTGCTGGTCACGCCCCCAACTCAACGTTTACAATCGCAAGTGAAAATGGCTTCAAAAAGATGCGCAATTTTACAACCATACATCTTTGAAAAGCAGAAGAAAAGCCTGAACAATTTTAAAAAGAATGCAGCAAGTGGTTTCCAGCTGACCAAATGCACTGGAGTTCTTGGGTTGCTAGGTAACGGGGCTGGGCTCGGCTAGGGTTGCTAGGTAACGGCACAGTAGTGGCCAGGTTTTTGAAAAAGAAAAAGTTCTACTGGCGGATTATTCCACTTCCAACATGGGAAAATGTCTTTTTTATAATAATCTGCCAATGGAACTAGAACTTTTTAATAAATATTAAGGAATTATTTACTTAAAACAAGGTCATATCTTTGTGAAAAGCTACTTGTGAGTTAGTTTTGTCTCTTTTCAAGTATACTAAGATATTTGCACGAGAAACTAGACCAAAAATACTTTTATGTTTTTGAAGTGTATGCTTTGCTTCCTCGTTACTTTACTTCCACACCTAGAAAGGCGAGCACAGTGCACGAACAGTGTTGTGTAGAAGTAGTAGTTGTCATAGTAGTACTAGTTGACATCACATTTGATGTTTACAATTACCGACCTTAGAAGAAAAAGTCTTTTAAAGAGATAAAAACAAAAGCAATCCCAAATTTTTCCATCCAGTCTGTTTCTCCAGGTTAATAAAAAGTTTCGCAGGTGGAGGTAAGGGTGTCGCTGAATCACGACCCCACCAGCACCTCCATTATGTGGTCCAGTTCTGTCAGATCAATTTTAAAAGGCTGATTGGCTGAAACCTGGGGGGCGGAGCCGCTGTACGGCGACGCCAAAGTTTTGAGGAGGTCGTCGGCATTCACCACTGGCGAAAGCTTGGCGAGACCACCGCCGCCAGCTGTGGCACCTACGGCCCCCGATGTGGTGCAAGGGTCAAAGTCGTACATGGACGTGTCAATGTCGGCGAACAGGACGTCGTCCAGCGCCAAGTCTGAGAGGAAACCCGAAGAAGAAGGGGACGAAGGCGAGGGGGAAATGTCTTCCAGGCTAGCAGGGGAATGTGCGGGCAGGAAAACAGCAGCTGCCTCTGGCTTAGCACCCATTGTCCTGCAGTCTCTGGAGGAGCCTGTGGGTGATGAGAAAGGGGATGGAGTGGGGGAGGTAGTTATGGTCATAGTATTAGCGGCTGCCGTCCGTGGAATGGCGGTGGGAGGAGCCAACTCCATGTCACTCGGAGAGGATGAGAAACTGTCGTTTGATAGGACAGTCACACTAGAGGACACCTTGCTCATTAGCGCTGACGATGGAGCTAGTGGGGGCGGAGACAGAGGAGGAGTGGGTGGAGACGGTGCGCAGAATGCTGAATTCCCACCATCCTCTTCCAGTAGCGAGGCCGGAGTGAGGCAGGCGTCCAGGGGCGCGGCGCAGCCTTCCAAGCGCTGGGGCGCCGGGGAGCTGGGAGGCACCATCGGGTGGGACGAAGGTGGTGGAGGAATCGCCGGCATCAACAGCGCGGATGGTTGGGACAGGATGCCGAAAGACGGCGGCGCCTCGCGGAACCCCTCATCCATGGGGTCATCAGGCGGCGGCGAGGGCGGCAGGAACAGCGGCCGCAGAGAGCCCTCCTGCTTGAGCTCATCCTGTATTCGGCGGAGCATGTTGTTGATGAGGACGCGGCGCTCCAGGCTGGGTTCGCCAAGCGGCCGCTGGCTGTAGAGCTTCATCAGGGAGATGTTGAAGATGGTCTGTCTCTGAAGGGTATAGGACACCTTGGAAAGACCCTCCGAGGTAACGCCTACCCCCGCTCCCGCCACCGACGCCTCCAACGCTTTGCCTTCCAGGCCCTCTTCATCCTCTTCCAACTTCCGCTTTGCACCTTTACAGAACATATATCTAGACAACACAAAACAAAAGGAGAGTAAACAAGTTAATCAAGAGCTCAGATAAGAAATCATTAAGACACAAATCAGGTCTAAAGTCTAGTGTTGCTCCTTCGCATTCAGTGACTTAAAGCTCAGAACCTAAATAAAGTCACTCCAGACTTCATGGAAATCTGTTAGACCTTAAGGTGCTTCCTTGAACAGGGTAGGATAGGTCTACAGTGTGTCTATTACTCTTTTTGGACAAAATCATTCTTAGATAATAAGATTTTAGTCTCGTCAGTTCTACCAACGAGCTTTTTTAGAAACACTTATCACTTTAAATCCAAATAAGCTGCTGCTGGTCACGCCTCCAACTCAACAAAGCATTTGCGAAATTGTTTTTTTTAAATTAGCAGAATATCTACAAAGTTTTGCACAATTGGTTCCACAATTACTTGATCAGCACATTTGAATGGTGCTATTGTATCCCCTCCTTTAGTGCCGCTCTGGGCAACTGCCCATACCAAAAAACTGCCTCTTTTGGGGCTTGTTGTTAAATCGCATCCCAAATCTAAAATCACTTCATTCATACAGGAACCAAAGTTTTCTTTGGAAAAGTAAGAAGCTGCAAACAGAAAATGAGCATATTGCATTTGGAAATAAGAAAAAAATAAATAAAAATACAGACAAAGTGAGCAGCTGGAGAGGAAACCTTCACACACTAAGTTATGTAATAGTAGTGCTCCCTGCTCAGCACAGGATCATAGACCAGATTTAAAGCCCAACCTTTGGCCACTCCTCTTTTTATGATATTAGAGGAAGAACCTGCTGGTTGTGGCGGTGAGCAGGATACAAGAGGAGCAATACTTTGGGTGATTTTATAAAACTATTCAGAAAACAAAGAAGAAGAAAATGGAAAAGAAAGAAAGGAGCTGCTGCAGTGTGTTTGACTTTAATCCAGGCTGACATGCAGCCAGTCGCCGCCTGTATCACGGCGCATGCGTCTTCTCTTAAACACACACACATGCACACACACACACAGGAAGTGTAAGCTGCAGGCCCAGTCACCACGACCGGTTGGTTGCCATGACAAACCGAGTCAGCTGGGAATTCACCCAAAGAAACGACAGTGAATGGGACGCGGTGGAGGGAGGAAGAAGAGTACAGGAGGAAGA
This sequence comes from Brachyrhaphis roseni, assembly GCA_903066815.1. Taxonomy (NCBI): domain Eukaryota; kingdom Metazoa; phylum Chordata; class Actinopteri; order Cyprinodontiformes; family Poeciliidae; genus Brachyrhaphis; species Brachyrhaphis roseni. The sequence goes on along the minus strand of CAEFZY010009573.1, from coordinate 28,588 downwards.
TGAGGAAGACAACGAGAAGAGGAAGCAGAGGAGTAGGTAAGGTAATGAGGACTCCATCCAGAGATGCAGATAAACCCACAATCGCATCTACGATTAGGCCGAGGGTGTTCAAAGTGAGGTCCGGGGGCCATTTGCAGAACCTGTCCTGATTTCTTGCGGACCCCAACCACAATTCAAGAATAAATTACTACAAAACTACGACTATTGAATCAAAATCTACTTTCAAAAATGTTAGATGCAGCAAAAACTGATAATCTTTTCTGAGCTTTCCAGTTTCCTTCTAAATTGACCCACATCTACTCACAACTTATACTCTAAAATACACCTTTGTGCACCCAAATGTGCTTTTAATTGCTGTATTAAAATTTGGCTAAATACATTGACCTAGATCCTGTTTTTATTGCTAAGAATAGACAAAATATTTTTTCAGCTTTCTTATGTTTTTTGGACAAACCGTGGCTGCGTTTTGGAGTAAAAAATGTCTTTAGGACTATAGGGAAAAGGCTTTTCTACCTTGGCTCCGGGAGTTAGCCGTGGCTGTAAGCTGTTTACTACTAGCTGCTGGGGGAGTGGCTCTGCCTCACCCCGTAGTGATCGACTCCTTGCAGCTGTGCAGCGCCGCATTTTTTACGTTTGGAAGCTCATTCCCTTTCACATAACCGGAAAAGCCGATTTTGGACATTTCTCTGACATTCGGAAAGATATGGTTTACTTATTTTAGCATAACGCCAGTTTTACTTGGTCTATTAACACAATTTAAAAACTGGTGTGTAGTTTATAATGTGCACTTTAAGCACAAGTTGAAAGTGAGACTGGGGGAGGCGGAGTCTTGCTGCTACGCCGTCACAAACCAGACATGTTAAAAAGACGTATAAGCCCCTATGGTTTAACGCATCGATCGATACTCACGGATGAAAAATCGATACCTTCCGATGGGAGGGGGGGATTGATAAATATCGTAGAATCGATATGATTATACAACTCTACACCATAGCAACCAGTGACTCAGCAATATTTCAGCTTCTGCTTCTTACATTACTCAGCAGACTTTAATTTTGCAAATATATACTCCAGTATCTAATAAGTTGGGAATTATTCACTGACTCGAACAAAGTATTCACACCTGCATCACACCAAGCGCCATCAGGTTGCTACGGTTACCAGCAACCTGGTATTGTTCTTGGGAAGATGTGAACTTCTCCATGTCTTCCCAATAATTTACATTGTGAATAAAGATGCATTAGAAAAAATGAAAGAGAGTTTCTGCCAGCTGGATAACTTCTGGCATTAACGCGTTCTCACGTCGGCAATCCTTCATTGCAGCACACTGACTGCTGCTGCTTCAGGAAAATGGAGATTCAGAGTTGCAAGGAATCAAAAAACGGCATTTCAAAGCAGAACGCTGCTGCTGTGTGACTGAGAGGCGAAGCAGCTGCGCATGTGTGACTCACCGAGCCGCGGCAGGCTGGTTGGGCTCTCTCACACACAAGACGCACACAGCGCAGGGCTGACATACCAGAGGTGCCCCACCCGTCACATTCCTCTTCATTATCCTCCTCTCGCCTCTGACTATCCGCTCCTTCTCACCATTTCACCCGTCTTTAACATCCTGCAGCCTTAATTCCTCCAATTTCTCTACAGTAACTCCGTTAAAAAAAGAAAGAAAAGAAAAGACAAACAGATCGTAAAAGAGTCAAAGTGATAAAACACAGCAGCGGAGCGAGGTCACGCTGACTGAATATCCTACCGAGTCAAAGTTAAACTACGGTGCCAAAACTTTCTGAAAGAGTTTCCTTTAGAGAAATGCAGTGAAATAAAAAAAAAAGTCCTGACGCTACGTTTGTTTTCAAATTTGTTGGCAGAAACTTATATTACAATTAGAGACGCACTGATCTGGCTTTAACCGGCTCATACCGATTTCTGGCATGATTAAGAGCAGCTGCTTGAAAGCTACAAGATGCAGGTGATAAAAAAATTATTTTCCGTTTTTTTGTTTTCCAACAGATGTTCAGTCAAAAAAATGCTAATTTAAAAAAATATATATTAAAATGCCATTTTGAGTATTTGTTTTACATTCATTAACTATGATTAAGCCTGTAGCAAAAAGCAATTATGCAGTTAACCACAACATCAATTAAAATGAGCGTAATTTCCATTTGGATTAATAATATTTTTTGTAGATCAATTTTGTTTGTAGAAATATAATCCATTTTATTTATTGTCTTGGTTGTAAGTGGGGCTCCTTCTCCTTGTTTTTGTTGTTTTATTTTAGATATTTAAAATGTCTTCCATTGATCTTTGAGAGCACAAACTTAAATTATTTCATCAATATCAATATATTATTTGAAAATGGTCTAAAAACCACAACATTGTCATTTATCACAATATTATTTACCATCCAGCAAAATCTGTTATGACAGGGCTAACTGTGCAAATTTTTTTTTACTACTTTTGTAAAGCTAATACCTTTGTAAACCCATTTAAAAACAATTAATCTAAATGAGTAAATATCTTATGAAATATCTGCAATATTGTGGTTCAAATTTATTTTGATCTGCATGGTCTTAATAGGTAAATATAAAGAAAAGGTAAGTGGAAACTGTTAATATAAATACACAATATCAGAAGCTGTTTCCTCACTGCTATGTAAACGTTAGCTTATAAAACAAGAGGAAACTGATGATGTACATAAATCATCCTTTAATCATTTTTTTTTAAATTAGACAATCCTTATCGAACCAAAATGACCTTCCTTTCGTAGATATGGTTTATTGGAGTCAGAAAATCACATTTCCTTACAGTGGACTATCAGAAAATGACTTTACATGAGTACAAAATGAAAAAGTCCAAAATAGTTTGAGAAAATCAAATTATTAAAAGGTACAAAATGAACTAAAATTAAATAAAACCACTTTAAAAGTAATGTCTAAGATTATTTTTGCAGCTATCATAATAATTGTTGCATGTTGTGTTTATACAACATGCAACACCATTTTCAAGGTAAGCTTTTAAACTTTTCCAGCACCACGTTGGAGATAAAAACAATACAAATTAACTTAAAAAAAGACAATTTCAAGTCACTATTGCATGATTAAAATATTAGAACTAAAAGATAATGTTTAGAAAATAATTTCACCTCACTGATTTGAGAAAAAACAAATCACATTTTTTTTAAAAATCCCCTATTTTCAATAACTTTGTTATTGATAAGTGATTGAGCCATTAGGAATAATCAATATTCACTACACTGAAACAATCCTATCAGATTGTACTAAGGTAAATAACCTTCATGATCGAATTATATACTAAGAAAGTTACAAAAAATATATACAAATATGTTCTTTTTATGCTTTTTGGCATTTGCAAATACAAATAATTTTGGTCATTTTAAAGTTTAGCTTCATTTAACTTCAGACAGCAAGAAAAAAATTGTGTTTTTATTAGAAAATATCTGGATTCAACTGTAAATAACATTTTCCAAATTTAGGATTTTAATCAAACGTTATGTTGCATTTTATCACAAAACTGTGCAGTTTGAATATGAAGCACTTTCCCACTAAGTCAAGAATTTCAATGGAACCCTGATGTAAATAAAAGCAGATGTTTTGCTTTAAATGCGAGTTTTGTTTAACCCAAAAGGTTACGATGACATCAAAATCACAACCCGTATCTGGAAAAAACAAAAAAAATAAAGTCTTGGCCGTCTATATTTTCTCTTCCTTTAGCTGAGCAAGGGTTAACTCCGAGTTAACAAATCCATGCAACTATCCAAGGATCGCTACAGACGAGGAGGTAAAGTCAGGTGTGTGCATGCATGGTGGGTGCTGGACGCCAAACATTAAACATGCGGTCTGATGATGTTATTCCTGGAGCCGGCTGTGTGTGCGTAGTGCAGTAGTGGAACCGTAGTGGACGGCCTCTGCAGTGATATTATGATCCTGTAACCGGATATGCTGGTTTCCATGCCTGAGCTGCACATCCACCCCTCCCCCTCACCTCCCTCCACATTGGGCTATTTCAGGTTCTGTGGATGCAAAAAGTACTAACACACACACACACCGCTACACTGCTGCAGGTAGATGAAAGTGGCTTTCTCCTGAGTGCATCCATCTCTGCATTTGCACATGCATCCCAGACGAACAGCTGCTGTCATGACTGCGTTTTTCGCTGCGATGCGCCCGACTCTGCATGAGGACGAAACTCTCCAGCTCAACCTCTGTGAGAATTCACCTACCGCCAAGGTTATTACAGCTAACTAAAGCTAACGAAATAACAAAAACTGAAACGGAGAAAACATTTTCATCAGCTGAAATGCATAAAGAAAACTAATTATAGCATGTGTTTATAAAACTAATTGAAACATATTGAAATTATAGACATAATATCCATTGTTTTCACGTTTATGAATCTATTTATTAGCCTTTCAAACTGATTTCTTTTTCACTACACTCACAAGCAGTTGTTCTTTGAAAATACAAAAATTACAAGTCACTTTACGACCGTATGCAAAATTAACATTAAATGTTTGTAATTAACTCATTATTAATGTAACTCAGCTGTGATTTCAATCACTTTAAACTTATTTACATACAATTTTAGCTAATTCTATCATTTTTTTGTAGTAAACTGTGGTAGCCACAGCTACCAAAGTTTTCTTTTAAAAACACTTTCTTTTGAAAGTGTATTAAAAAACTAGCAAACAAACTGAATTAGACAAAAAAAAAAATCACAACAAAATAAAACTAAACCATAAAGAAAAATGCAAAACTATTACAACCCTGTGTGTTTCACCGTCTCTCATGCACACACACAAAACACACACAAAACACACACACACACACACTGTCGTCCTAGTAAACACATTCCAGACCAAACCCAGAGGAAGAGATAGCGCATTGTGACAAGACCCCACTACGCTCATTCTCACAAATTAGGATATCGTTACCCCAAGATGACAGCCGAATCATCAAAACTGGTTCTGACATTCCTAAAATCCACATTCAAGGTTTATTCATCCCGATTTCAGACCTGATCATCGACTTCTTGTTGGTAACCAGGAAAAGACACAATGAGAGTCACTTCCTAGCAGCTGCATAATCAGAAACCACAGACATGAAAGTGACACCGTGACACAGTTCGACACGCACCACTCAGCAAATCAAGGTTCAGATACTTCTGATTAAAGAAAAGCGGAGGAGATAGACGATTACGCACCGAAAAATGTTTTGTCTTTTTGACCTGAAGAGTCTCAAGGGCAACGGAGGATCCAGAGTTTGATATAATACCAAGGAAGAAAGCAATGCCAATGGCTAACTTTATATTAATAACCAATAAACCTGTCACGATCACAAATTTTCTGGGCGATAAATTATCTCAGAAGTTATTGTGATAAACGATAATATTGTTGTTTCAAGACCAATTTCAAGTAATATAACTAATAGCATAATAATGCAAGAACATTCGCAAAGATCAATAAACTTTAAATTTTAATGAACATTTAACACTGAAATATTTTAAATGTATACAATAAACTGAAACAACAAATAAAAATAATTATGAAGTCTCTATAAACAAAATTGTCCTTCAAAACAAAGAGCTAGTTGAGACCAAAAAACCAGACTGAAAACTTTTTACCACCCAGTTTTTGGTAGAAAGAGAGAAAAGCAATAAGTCATCCAAATGGTAATTAACAAGCTTGCTTTAACTTATCATGCGATTAACTGATTTATTGCAACAGGCCTATTCACCGATGTCAAAATTTGAGCCAACTTTATATATATATTTAATAAGACTTGAAATAAATAAACTGATTAATCAATTATTCAACTAATCACCAACTAATTTTGTAATCAATTAATCATTAACTGGAGTTTACAGACTCAATAAAAGGCAATTTTCTGAAAAAGCAATACACTAAAAGCAGTAATTTAGGCAAAACTGCACAAAAAAAAAACATTTTCCATTTAAGAAAATTATGTAAAAAAAAAAAAAGATGTAAAAGAAAAAAAAAACTCTTCTAGTGAAATCGTTTTAGCTTCATCCAGTTCAAATTCTGTCACAAAAATCTCTTATTAAACATCTTAATTGATTTGTTAAATGAGAAAATAATATTTTTGCCCTAAACTATATTGATATTAAGTCAAGCAGAAAGAACTGAGCTTCTCACATGTCGTACACTAAGAATGCTTTCTTATTACACTTTAGCCAATAAAATGTGTATTATTATATCTAAAAAGGGAGTTAAATTGCCTCAAAAAAGCTTCACTGAACTGAACTTCAGAAACTCAAAGAGTACAACCAAAGGAGGATCGAGCTTTTACGGGAAGCAATGCGACTAATAAAGGAATAATGTGGCATCAAAATGTTTCTCTGGCTCCAGAAAACTAAGCTGGGTGTTTTATTAAAGCAATTAAAAACTGGATTGAGCAGTGGAACCAGCTCACATGATTCAAAAGTGCACTGCAAAATGCAATATACCAAAAAATAAAACATAAAAACACTGCAAAAACACATTCTTTCCACATATTTTGGGTCTACTGTACATATCTTAGTAAAAATTACAATAATAGTTCTATTGGCAAATTATTTCCCTTCTAATTCCTTTCGCAAATGGAATAATCTAGTACTTTTCCACCAATATTAAGGAATTATTGGCTTAACACAAGCTCCTATATTTTGCAGAAAATTTACTTGTAAGTTTTGTTTCATTTCAAATAGGTCTAGTTTCTTTGCATTAGAAACTAGACCAGAAATACTTGGTAAGATTTTGTGTTTTTGTAGTGTGAAGGAGCGAAGAGATGCAAACATGAAAAGAGAAAGTGATTTCATGATTAGCAAAGAAACAAAAAAGAGGAACAAACGATTTTTTAAAATTGAACTCAGAAAGTTTCTGTGAAAACAAAAAGATCTCTGAGGCTCCTTAACGTTTATAATTGTTGATAGGAAAAAAAATGTCTATCTACCTGAAAAAGGAGTAACAAAAATAAATGAGGTAAAGGTGTTTCCTTTTTCAGCATTACAAGTCCAAATCAACAAATTGCTCCAAAAGAAGAAACTTAAAGTTCTGGAAAAGCCCAATGAGATTCCAGAACCAAACTAGTCAGAGATTTGGAGAATGACTGCAAGGCGGAGATCAATGGCGGGAAATTTCTTCTAATATTATTGCAAACCAAAAGCACATTCCTTTGAAAAATGGCAGAAAGACACATTTCTATTCTGATGTTAGCATCAACGTTTCTATTGGGCGGCTTGGACACAAAGCTTCAACAAAGTATTAGTATATGGGGTTGCACAAGTATACATTATAAGTTATTGAACATTTATTTGCAACATCAGTCTGCCTGAAATAAAGTCTGATATCACTTTAAATAGTGGATGAAACCATTATTACGTCTGCCTCACATGAAAATGATTCCAGTTTCTGCGAAATCGAAGAAAGACGGGAAAACATGGTAAAGATGAGCCACAACCAAAATAAGCAAGCATGCAAGCAGTGTGTGTGTGTGTGTGTGTTCCCTGAGTCAAAGTGATCATAAATGCTCACATGACAGAGGTCAGCTGGCTATCAGGGAATTCACCACAAGCTCTTACGTAATGACAGACCTGGTTGCAAAACACTATAGTGGTGCAGCGCAATAATGCAGAATCTACCTAAAAAAACAAAACTGCAATGACAGACAAGTCAACAAACATCTCAACACCTGAAAGATTTAACTTTCCTGACTTTAAATGCATTAAAGTCCAAGCTTGGGCCAAAATCATCAACTCAAAAGGCCATTTTTAATAACTAAAGTCACCAAAATGATGTCATTTTTTTATCGACTCATCAACAAACTATCTTAATTTATCAGGTAATCATAATTTTTAGTAGAAACTTGAAACTTTGGATCTATGAAACTTGATTCATAGATCCAAAACTTCAAATGAATTTTGCTTGTTATATGAAAGGCATCAAATTTGTTTATTTTGTGTTTGAATGAAGAAAACTGGGAAAAAATATTTCATCTACTCTCAGAAATAAAAACAGGAATTGCTCCTTCACACTACAAAAACACAAAAAGTGTCACTACAAAAAGTGACAACACTTGCTGTATTCAGCCAAAATTCAGATTTTTTTTCAGGCAATTTTTTGACTTTATAAAGTTTTTTCAAGAAAATTTCTGAGATTAAGATAAAAATTTCTGAGGTTTTTTTTCCAAGCAAATTTTTAACTTTACAAACTCAGAAATTTGCTTGTTTTTTCTAGTAAATTCCAAATTTTTTCTATCGAAAATTTACTTTTTTCCCCCTCCATCAACAACGTACAATCATGATGCTTTAATTATGGCTCGGGGGCCTCAAACAATCAATCCAGGTGCCACAAATGGCCCCTGAACCCTACATTAAACACCCTTGGCTCAAAGTGAAAGACCAGCCTTTGGTAGCTGATTAAAGTCCATATTAGCGACACTGACAAAAGGGGGCAAAGGTCAGGGACAAGGCTGAAATTAAACATCTCTCTTTCTGTTTGCAGTCACACTCTGCACTAATTCATTAGACAAACAGATCCTAAAAGTGAATGTTTGGGAAAACACACACATCCACAGAGACCAAACTCCTTCAAAACAGACACAATCTACTGTTCTGGTGACGACGAGGATTACTTTTACGTAACCGTGCCTTCACTCCAAAGGTCAAACCTACATGTGCAATCAAAGCGAAATCGTGCACATCCCAAATTTTCCAGTCCGGGAGAGCGTCTCCGATCACACACTCCCTCCTCGTACGCACTCACTCTTAAGTCTATAAATAAAAGGCAGAAGAAGAGAGCAGATTTAGGTCAGCAGACATGCTGCTGCTGATGAGCGGGTTCTTCTCCGACGGAGAAAGCAGCCGCAAGATTCTGGTGCCGAGCGTTGACACGAAACCAGCGCCCGCCTTATTACCTTGATTTTAATCCTAAATTTACTAATCTCAGCCACACTGCCTGCTGTTGCGATGGAGCATCGCAGCAACTGGCTCTGCAGCATTTATGCACCGAGTTTGAGCTCTCTTCCAAGCCCGCCACGCACCAGATGTTCAGATCCAGCTGCAGGCGAGTGGCTGTTCTGAACACAACGCGACAACGTCCTAAATTAACTGATAAAGTCACAAAATCTGATAAATTAAAAAAATAATCAAATAAAATCAATGTGACACTTTGTTTTTCTATGCTTAATAACTATGGATGCACCGATTCACTTTTTTCACGTCCAGAAACGATACCGATATCCGAGGTTTAGTATCGACCGATATTGATCCGATACATAAAAACATTTCTTTTTTAAAAACACAGAAAATTTTGAAAATATTTAAACCTGAAGTATTTAACTTTTCTGGCTGTGAATTTACAAAATTGTCAGCTCAAAACTACTAAGGGGCCAAAAAAAAAATCAAATTTTTAAAATCTACAATAGCCACCTGATAGTCACCTAAATGTGACACATTTATGTTTTCAATGTTTAATAATTAGGGATGCACTGATCCACTTTTTTCGCATCCAAAACCAATACCAATATCTGAGGATTAGTATCAGCTGATGTCTGTCCTTTACAGAAAAATTTTGTTTTTTAATAAACACAGAAAAAGAAAGAAAAGTTAGCAAACATCAACACCTGAAACATGTAACTTTTCTAACTTTAAATGCATCAAAGTCCAAACTTTTTGTCAACTGGGCTAAAATCGTCAGCTCAAAAATACTAACCGGCCAAAAAATATAATTTTTTACAAACTACAACAACCACATGATAGACAACAAATCAGCTAGAGTTCAAAAAACTTCTGGTTGATCTTCAATAGTTCACAGCTAAATGTGACACATTTATGTTTTCTATGTTTAGTAACTACGGATGCACCAATCCACTTTTTCCACTTCCGAAACTGATACCAATATCTGAGGTTTAGTATCGACCGATATAGATAAACAATGCTGAATTGACTTACGACATTTCTTTATTTTTGAAACACAGATGTATACGTTACTGAATTACAAATTTATTTGATAACTCTGCACCAGTAGAACACATTTAAACACACCAACAAACTTGGTCAAACATGTAAAAACGACAACTTTAATTTGTTCTGTCAGTTCAGTTAGGAATATAACAGCCAATGTTAAAAAAAAAGAAAGAAAGAAACTGACAAAAAAAATAAGCTGTAACAAACTTTCTTTTAAATGGCTCAAAAGGTGCAATAAGGAATTCTAAATATAATGTAAAATAAATTAAAAAGCATGACATCACTCAAAGCAAGGCATATTTTCCTCAATATCAGGACTGATACAGATATTATTTGTGCATCACTATTTGATTTGATATGCTGTGCATGATTTTTAAAAAATTGTGAATCTGTTTAGACGCACTCTTTCCCTTTTTGTTGCAGACCTTTATGGCAAACAATAAATGTCTGCTATTACTCTTCGTGTAATAAATCTATATATTTAAAACTTGACCTGGATATGTCTGAGTGCGGCGGCTCTCGAATCTCTGACTAACATAGAGCTGAACGATGTGGCTGAAAACTTATCACGATATAAGTTTCATATCAGTCGATATTGATCATTATTGATTAGTTTTTTATTTTAAATATCTGAAATACTGCCAAACTAGTGGCTTGTTTAATCCACACTTGTCACTCCATGAAGTTGTTGTTGTTTATTTTTAAGATGTTATGAGGCACAGTGAAGAAACTTTAAACTGCTGCTGCGCAGTTATCCGACAGGTTGTTGCTAGGTAACCAAAGAGCGAGTGAGTTAGCCACTAACCTAGCTTAGTTTACAGCGAGAGGTTGAGCAGCTAAAGTCTTTCCTCTGACTTCGTTTCCCAGAATGCTGTGCGGTTTTGGATCGGAGTTCACTGAATATTCTATAAGATGTATTATCTATTGATATTGGTATCAATAAATATCGCAATATATATTGTTATTGACTTATCGTCCACCTCTACTCCAATGTCGATTAGTGCAACTCTCCCCAAACTCTTTAATGGATTTCCCTTCATCATCCACTTACAAATGCCTGTGGATCTTCTATCAAACACACTTTTTCTTTCCACTCAACTTCCCATTAATATCAGATACAGCACTCTTGTGAACTACAAAGTTTTTTGTACTCAATATTTTTTTTATTGTTTCTACATAATATTCAGATTTTTCTAGGAAGTTTTAGCTGCAAATTAACTTAAAAAAAACAAACAAACTTTTCAATTATATTCTAATTGACTGAGATGCACCTGTATAGCAACTCCTGACATGTTTATTCACCTCAGCTCCCATCAAAACAGCATGTGTGTCCCGTGGGTCCCTGTCTGGACAAAGTAAGCAGTAGTAGAAGAAGACCTCTTGCGTGACCTACATGCTGCTTGTGGGTAAAACCCAAAGGAACAAGGAGTGAAGAAGAGGTACTGTCACCAGGAGGTGGCTGCTGTGTTGTGGTGCAGATTACAAAACAGAGGCCCCTCCACTAATACAGCTCCTGGTTGTGGTATGTAGCAACAAAATCCCTCAGAAAACACACATTTATGAAACTGAAACTGTGATGTAAAGTGAATTAAATGTTAAATCAATCATGTTTTTGTATACATTTCTCATTAAACTGACTTAACTGGGTCATTTTAGGACGTTTGTATTGTATTGTACACATAAGCCGTAAAAAAAAAAAAAGTGAGGTCCAGTCACTGAGTGTATTTTGGGACAGCCCAACTGTCTTTTTTTACGATCTGTGGAAAGTTTATCAGACGCTTTTTCTCCGCAGTCCTAAACTAAGAAGCAGAAGGACCGCCCTGTGTCAGTAACTGGAATCCACAGCGGATACACACACAGTAGCAAAACTTCTCCACCACCTTACTGTACTGATACCGAAACACCAGCAGCAGCCGTCTCTATTATTCATTACAAATAGGTTAACGCTCTCATGCCGGTGTGTTTCCCCCTCTCGGCGTTGTTTAACTACTCTCCTTTTTTAAAAAAAAAAACAAGGGGGTCAAACAGCGAAACGGAGGCTTACCAGATCCAGATCCGCCGGGGGTCCACAGAGAAACATGAGGGGGTATTTAAACAGTCCCGTCGGCAACAGAAAAACAATCAGTCCTCACTCCCGGAGACTCCGCCACACAATGGCGCTGATAGGAGGAGAAAACAGCGTCCGCTCGTTGGAACGCTGATGCCTTCACGGCCTGTCGGATTCACCTACAACGAGACCGTTTTTTAATGCTTCCGCGTTCACGAACGATTTATAAGCGAACCAGGCAAAGACTACTAATAAAACGCCATGTACGTCACTGCTTTCCACCTTTCATCAAATGTAAAAAACAAACAGTCTGTTTAGAGGCTTCATTAAACGTTTATCTCGTGGAAACGGAGAAAGGAAAGAAACAGGCAGCAATTAATCACTAATTAGTTTAACTATATACTAAACACCTCAACTCAAACAACAGCGTGAATGTTTAAGTCTACTTTAGTTTGTTTCTGGCCTGTCAGGATCTAATTAGGCAAGTAAGAGAAATGTACGAGGATCCCGTGAAAGCAGCAGGAGAAGCTGAAACCGAGCAGCTGCCCCGAGAGCGGAGTTTAGCCCCGCCCACCTCCAATACAGTGTACGCGGGCACGCACACACACTCACGCACACACACTCACATTAACAAACTTCGTAACTTCACTGTCAGTGCAGATTGACTGGCAAAGTTTGATCAAAGTGTCAAATTACTAAATTAATTAAATAAATAAATAAAAAAATAATAATAATAATAATAATAATAAAAAATCAACATCTAATGTGGTTATAAATTGCATAATTCAGATTTTAACTAAGTCCTAATATTTATGAATTTATTAGATTTATTTATGGTTTATGGGGGCCAACAGTTCCACAATTATAGATTTCTCTTACTATTAGTATTAGTGATGATTTAATAAAGTTGCAAATGCATACAGTAAGTTAGCATAACTAATGGATTAATGTATCCATAAATATCTGCATGTTTAAAATATTTTTAAATTCACAATAAATAAGGTAAACAAATACAAATATTCATTATATGATAAAAGCATATAGAATCATTTCAGGATTGATTTATTTACTGTATCCTTGAAAAGTTCTACCTGTAATAGATTAAATTGCTAACAGATAGAGTAGCATATAAATCAAATTATTAGAAGGTTTCAAAACAATAATAATAATAATTAATATGTATTAAATGTGAAAATAATCCAATGCAATTTGGTGTTCAGGATTATAAAATAACCAAATAAATTCTGAAATAATTCTAAGCTTCTAAAATAGATAAATCTAGATAAATTTATTTTTATCTTTGTTTATTAAAGGATATGTGGAAATTTTTGCCATTTGACAACATAACACTATAACACATAAAATAAATATAGAAAAAATCTATATTTCAAACACTTCGAGAATACAAATTTTAAATTTAAATGTATTTTTTTTTATTTAAAAATTGCCACAATTAAATGGAGACCACTCCAAAAGCAGAAAGTGGACTATAGCGCAGGGCATTCTGGGTAAATGGTTCACTTTTTTTTCTGATGCCTCCATTTTTGTTTACTTTTCGTGAAGAAGAAAGTTGTGTTCATTGTCTTCTTCAGAGGTTTTTGTATGGTTCCCTTCAGTAGTTCTTGGTGCAGCGCCCCCACAGGCGAGGAGGGGAACAGGTTTTTCAAATTGGTTCATTTTACACAATGCCATGTGAAAGAAACTGCAGCAGCTGAAAATATATCAAATGTTGCAGCTTTTGGTCCCCAATCAAACGGAATCTACCGACTGTCAGGTCATGTTTTACAAGCAACCAGTCTTCTAACTGGACCGGGTCGTATTAGAAGTCTTCTAACTGGAATGATTAAAGAACTTCAGCTGGACGCTCTTTTTAGTTACACCTGTGCTAATGAAATGATGACGCTGGAATGGACCAATTTGCCATAAAGTAAACCTTTTCAGCTGAAAAAAGCTTTCTGCAATACATTTATATGCAAAATATTATGAGTTTGAGCAGGTACAAAGTCTACAAATCACAATATCACAAGTAGGCTTGTCGCAATAAGTGATAAATCAATTAATCGCAAGATAAATTAATTATTTCCGTTTGCATGATTTATTATCCTCTTTTCCTTCTCTCTTTCAAAAACTGAATGACAAAAGTCTTCAATATGGTGTTTTGGTCAAAACTAAGCTTCTTTTTGAAGGACAATTTTGTTTACAGATACTTTACAATTCATTTTAATTGTTGTTTTGTTTATTTATTGTGGACATTTAAATGTCTTCCTGTTCCAGTGTTAAATGTTCAGTTTTGAGAATGTGTTTTTGCCATTGCATTGCTTGAAAATGGTCTCAAAACAACATTATCATTTATCGCAGTAACTGATATATCGTCCAGCTGAAGGTATTATTGCGAAAGGCCTGATTGCAAATGTAAAAATTGAAACGCAGAGTTGAATTCTCTTCATTATTACTTTCTGCAGAGCGTATTTCTGCTTGTTGTTTTCCAGTGGACGGTGAGAAATGTGCACTTTCACTTTTGGAGCTTCCTTCTCCAAAAGTCCAGTCAGATTGTGGAGTTTATAACCAGCTTGAGGCGGCGGCGGCGGCAGCGGCGGCTGCAGGCCCGAGTCGAGCTGTGAATATCGAGTATCTGCATCAAACAAACTGTTTAGCTTCAGGGAAACCCTCGGCTGCAGTGCGGCGAGGCTCGCTTGGGTTGCATGAGCATGTTCCTGCGAGTGAATGGAGATCGGATTTTAGGTCTGTCTTCATCTCTCCGGACTCTGAGTTGACTCATGAATGCCGAGCAGCGAGGAGGGATGGCTCTAAATAAAAATTTCAGGTCAAAAACAGGAAATGGCTCAGTGAGCAGAGAGGGCAGGGCCATAGCAACACCAACTGGAGTGCAGCGCCGGCAGATTCCCTCTCTCCCCTCCATCTATCTTTATTTATTCCTTGCTCTTCTTCTACTTCCTGCTCTGAGCAGCAGCCACATTTTACCACACGGGGTACTCATGTTTCAGATCCATTCATCCAAAGACGTAGCAAACGTGCACGGCTGTTTTGGTCCGTCTTTATTTCCCTTTTCATGAGGCTGAGAGTGCGAACCTGACTCACGGTGAGGTGGCTGCTCTCGCTCGCCGTTCAGAGCATGAAGCTACACTCCGCTTTCATCCATCACCGTGTTGCACCTCCGGGTGGTAATGTGCTGGACTGGAGTAGATGACTGCCATCTGAATTAGATCATCAACCATTTTGGGACCATTTATACTGGCCACAAGCTGGGCTCTTTTTCAAAACATAAGGATATATTAATGCAACAGATGAAATGATTAATCAGATTAATCATGATGAATCGATTATTGAAATAGCCATCAACTAATTTAGTAATCAGTTAATTGCTAACTGGAACATACAAACTCAAAAAATGGCTGTTTGCTGAAAGAACAACGCACTCAGAGCAATAATTAATTCAAAACTGTACTTTGTAATTTAATGCCTTCAAATTGGGCCTCTGTCTCTTTAAATACTCCTGCTCTTTCTGAAACTCCGCCTTCAGGAAGTCATCGCAACATGGCTCCTCTATTAACCCTTTAGTTGCTCATATAATGAGATGTCCAGTTCCATCGGGTGTTTGCTAATTGCTGCTGGCTAGTCTGAAGGAGTCATGGGGGAGGTCTGCTAGGTGAGGCGGAAGCTCGTTAGCTTAGAAACTGCAGCTCTGAAGCGGAGCTGCGACTCGAAGGCGGAGCTACGTACAACCAGGTAAACGATTTCTCAAACATGCATGAAAGAACCAAATCAACACTCCAGGTATGTTTTTGATACTTGAATAACTTTATAGCATGAGGTAAAGCTTTAAAAAAAAAAAAAGCCAATTTAACCAAATTTAACATCATCAGAATAATAAAATGCTCAGCTAATCATTAGCTGCACTAATGACTGGGCAATAAATCAATTTTATCAATTAATGGATTTTTTTTGGTTTTGGAAGACAAAAGTTTTGGAAAACTTGGGATTTTGTTTTTCCACCAATGCGCTCCGTCGGCTTACACAGTTCAGAATGACGTCAGCCCCGAAGGCAGCCATCTTGTTTGACAGTTTTACAAATAAACTATTTATTTGCATCTTTTAATGCCTTCTAATCACGTATAAAAAGACTTTAGTTGTTTAGTGAGAAATCTGAAGAAACTTCCAATTAGTCTGACATAAATGCCTGGAGCAGATCATGAGGATCCTTTGGACATGAAGAGATAGAAGCAGAAATCATTATTAATAATCGTTTTGAATCAAATTATTTCCCCAAAAATCTAAATCGAATCATGAGATACTAAAATATTCCTGAAGATAACATTTTTGTATCTTCTGCGCAATAAAATACTTTAAAATTTTGGCTGTAAAATATAAACGTTCAAGCAAACATCATTTTCAAGACACTAAAAAACATTGTGTTGAGTATTTTTTTTATATTTGGGTTGTTTTTAGAAGTAGTAGAAACCTCGATGGAAGTACAAAAACATGAAAAATGTGAATTTTATATTACACATCCCGTTTAATTTTTGATAAAAATCATTAAACGTATAAATGCGTGACAAGACCAACTTTAACATGAACGTCACCGTATGGAAAGTTCGTAAAACAAAAACTGAGCAATTTGGGAACTCGATATTTAACTTCAACTTATCCACTTCCATTATCTTGTTTTTCACATAAATACTTTTAAAGAGCATTTATCAGAAGTATTTATCTGACATGGTGAGCAATTTTGTTGTAAATTTGTACAATTCTTCACTAAATAACCAAAAGCAAAGCAAACTGGAGGATGCAGGGAGTAATTATGGATTGCAAACATAATAAATGTGAAAAAGATACTTTAATTTCTCAATCTGTTAAAAAAAAATGCCTGGAGTACATTATGAGGATCCTTTGTACACCGACAGATTGAATAATCGTTTTGAATCGAATTGTTGCCCCAAAAATCAGAACCGAATCGCTAGTAGAAGATTCCTAAACATCTTTGGGTCTTCTGCACAGTGAAACCCTTTAAAATTTCAGCTGCAAAGTATAAAAGTTAAAGCAGAGAGAGGCATCCACATGCGCTGGGAGACTTGAGGGTGTGTGGCGAGAATATTAACACCGTCGGACTTGGGCGTGGCGCAGAGGGCCAACATGGAGAGGAAGACGGGTGGGAGGGGGCAGGGAGGGGAAGCCAAAAAACACCCAGCTGCTTTCTTTCCCATTCTCTCTCCCTCTCCCTTTGTCTCTACCTCCTCCTATTCTCTCCTTTTGTCTCTTTACCAGTCTGTTTATTGGTGTCCATCTTTTCCCCGTCTGCCCCATGCGCAGCTGTTGCCTCAGTCACAAACTCCCCCACTGGAAGGTTTATTAATTATATGAAATATCCACAAATCGCTCTTCATTTACGCCAATTATTTCTGATATGAATGTGGATTAAAGGTAAAAACAAAGCTAACAAAAGCCTGTTTGTGTTCCATACACATACGTATAAAATGCACCATCGTTCATTCTTCCCATTAAAGTTAAGCTTTTAAAAATGACTGTAGAGTAAATGAGAAAAAGTACATTGTAGCTAATTAAATCAATTAATTGCAATTCGTTAAAGAGATGCTCCACTTTAAAGAAACTGAAAAGTCAGAATTTTGAAAAGTGCTGCAAACATTTATGAAGTAGTTGCAACTTTTGCCTGTTTTCCCTGACTTAGCTTTATGTTTGGAAACATAATTTTGGTTACAAAAATGTCATAATCCATTTTAATAATTGTTGTTGTGTTTAATTATTTTGAATATTTAAAATGTTTTCCAGTTCCAGTGTTAAATGTTCTTCAGAAATTAATGTTATTTTGAATGTTGAGGGGGTGAACTTGCATTAATATGCCATTATTATTATTTTATCAGTTCAAAATGGTCTTAAAATGACAAAATTATCAATTATAGCAATACTTTCTGGGAATATTTATCGTCCAGCAAAATTTGTTATCGTGACAGCATTGCTAAAGAACGTGGCATCAGAAAGTTGTCTTTAATTACCCTGATATAGATCATTACTTTATCAATAAACTAGATATTTGTTTTTAATAGTGGAGGAGAGGTTCATATGACAATATGGTTGAAAACCATATCACGATAGAGGCATTTCGTATCAGTCAATATCTATAATTATTGATGTTTTTTGTTTGTTTTAAATATCTGAAATGCTACCAAACTGTTAGCATGACGTTTCCCGTTTTATCCACAGTTTTCTCTTCACACGACTGTTGTTTATTGTTAAGCGGTTATGAGGCACGGTGGCAAAACCTTATGCATATTTGACTTCTTTTCTTTGGATTTGTGTATACAACACCTGTATATTTAAAGACGTAAGACACCCTAAACATAAATGACTAAAGCCTCTCAGTGCAAAACATTTTTAACTTTTAAGATTGGGAGTTGAGCCTAAGAAAATTAGAGCAAAAGTTAAACGGAGAGACACAGAAACAGAAAAAAAAGAAAGGGAGGGAGATGTGTTTATTCATGACGAGTTGGACGCCTACAGTGTCAGGTGACTTACAGGAAAGAAGTTGTTTTCTTTCTCTTTCTTTCCCTTGCTCAGTCTGTCCTTTTCACCCTCATTGTTTTTCCATAAACCTCCCAGATGAATTGTTGTTTTCTCATCAGATTAATTAATCAGAGTGCAAATGTCAAATTGAGCCTCAACTAATGCATCAAAAATATTTTAAGATCATGAATTATTTAGCTGGAGATAAATGTTTACTTGACTTTCAGCGCAGACACATTAGGAACAAGAGTGAAGTGTTTTTGTTTTACTTGATTTCGAGTTGACTTGTGTGAAAAAGGTAAACTGGTTGGATGAAAACTGGTTGGTGAGACACATTCCAGTCCAACAAGTCACCATTAGCTTTGCAATAAATAGAAAATAGATCCCTCTGTCTACTGCGCCAAAAACTCAACAGAAACTTTTAGTTCAGCGCTGAACTTTACGGTTGTAAGAAAATACTAGTGATGCAAGTAACACTGGGAGTGAGGATAAACAGCAGTAGTAATAGTAAATATATTTCAGACTTGTTTTAGTGTAATTTCATGCGTGCATTCCTCACCCACACACATCTTTGATGCCTTCAGCAATAAATCCTGCAGTTTTTTGGGGATGTTTTTTTTAAAGCAAAAGTCAACCCGAAGTGCAGTGAAAACTGTGTGCAGGGAGACACTGTAGGCCAAAACAGGAAGGTCATTAATCATCGACGGAAAGCGAGCCGACTCAGAAGTCATGGAGCACAAGGAAGAAGCGGCAGCGATTCGACTTTAGAGATTAACCGGTTGTTCACCCGCTTCTTTTTTTTTTTTCTAAAGTTTTTCCACCCTCAAGAAAACTCTTTTCAAGATTTATGTTCGTGAGAGTCACAAAAGAGCCATTTAGTACTTTTTTTGCATTAAAAATGCCAAACAAAAACAGAACAGAAAACAGAAAATATCATGTAAAATAATCTAAACCAATCCACAACCGTCTTAAAACAATGAATCTCCTTTCCATCTTTACTTTAAGTAGATTTTTTTCATATTTACAATTTAATAATATACTGTATTCGTTTTTCTGCATTTAAATTGTCACTGCAGCAGAAAGTACTGGGTCATATTAATATTTCCTGTACTATAAGTAACTCCTGAAATCACTATTTTCTTCTAGAAGTGAGGTGGACACCTGCACTATGAACAGTCAAACTGAAACAGAGAAAAAAGATGTCAACATTTCAGAAGAAGCCGCTAACTTCCTTCAGTTAGATCTAATAAATAGTTGCAGCTCACTTTAATAAAGAAAAACCTTCTCAGAAAACCGGTTGCCACGGCGACTCCCTCCACTTCTGTGGAGCAGAGGGGCAGAGTCATAAAAGAGGCAAGAAAAATGTCTCAAACAAACAGTCACTATGCAAAAATTAAACATTAAATCAAAATATTTCTTATTCTGTTATAGGCAGAACTTCTTGTTGTCCACACATGCTAACTTTTACGCTTCTATAGTGTTTTATATTGGAGATATTTAAGATTAGAAACACTGATACCATAAATTGTAAGAAAAACTCAAATCTGGAATATAATAAGTCAGTCAGAGTTTGAGTGTGAATTAACAGAAAAATATAAATCATACAGCAATGAGAAACTCATTGTTAAAATAGACAAAATGCACATGTATAATTTGTACATGTGCAGAAGAAAGCATGGGTATGAAAGTAGTTTCAATGAAAAAGTTTCACAGCCACAACGTCAAGCTCTAAGAGCAACATTTTGTAGAAAAAACTTAAATAAAATCGGTTGTTGGATATGTAAACAACTTAAATACAAAACTTTATTATTCAGTCAAAATTTGAACAGTCATTTTTATTCCGCTTTAATCAAACTCTAGTTTGTTTGTCCAGAAAGTCTGGTTTGTTTGGGTATGTGTGAATGCATAACCGAACTCCGATGCGTACCGGTTTGAATGCATACAGTATGTGAACACCAAAAGGAAGTGGACTACAGCGCAGGGCATTCTGGGTAAAAACAACCAAAACAAAAATGAGAGTCTTATGTTGCTTTCACAACAAACGTCAAATGTCAAAAACCCGTCTGGCGCTTCCAGTTTGACGCATGTGCACTTTGAACGCAGACGCGTTATAGTGCGTTCACACCAAACGCGTTTTGAGCATCAGGCGTGTCTGGTTTACATTCACGGTCTATGTAGAGGCGCGTCGAGGGCGAGTCAAAATCGCTCTAGCAGTGTTTTCCGTCGCCGGTCTTTTTGTCGGATGCGCTTGATGCATTAAATACTCCAAATGGTTCAAATCGCGCCGTGCTAGACACACAAAATGCATCGGGCGCTCAACCCACCACCACACAGACTTTGAATGTAAACCAGACGCGCCTGAACGCATCATAACGCTAGCAGGAGAAACCGCTCATTTAAATAAAAAAAAATCAAAAACAAGGAAAATCATACAACCATTAAAATCTGATTCTACTCCATTTTATTTGCATTTTGTGAAAAAGGAAGTTGTGTTCAGTGTGTCTTCAGAGATGTTCATGTTGTTTCTTTCTGTAGTTCTTGTCACAGCGCCACCACAGGCGAGGAGGGGAACAAGTTTTTCAAATGGTTTGGCTCATTTGACACAATGCAGTGAGAAATCGAACTGCAGCAGATTTCTCTGTTGCCATTTTTGTCCTTAATCCAACCGAATCGGTTCCTCGGCAAAGGAACTACACTTCAATTAAAGTGGACTACATAGAGCTGGTGTGAATGTATTTTTACACTTTTGTTTAAATATTTCAGCATCAATCTAGTATATTTTTTTTCTCTTTGCATAAGCGCAGAGTCAGATTCTCCTATCCTTGCTAACAGACAGCGTTGCTACTTCCTCTGTTGCTGCTGCCCTCCTACACCAGGCCAGACTGGCTGAGTCAGCTCCGCTGCTCTATCACGATTCAGTCTGACACACTTTCCCTCCCCCTGCCTTCCCTCATGAATCTCTTCATTCACTCCGAGCCGTGGTCAAAACTCCTCTTTCTGTTTTCTCCGACCACGCTCGCCGCTTTTATATCTCTCCCTGATGATGCATAAACATCCCCCAACATCAGATACTCCCCGTCTTTCCCCTCTGTCCTGCTCTCTCTCTCCCCCTCCATGCTGGCTGTCTTCAGGGCAGCAGAAGGGAAGTGAATGGCTTCAGCCCTCCCAGCTGGTCCCATCACCCAGCAACTCACAGCAAAACAAAAGAGCGCACACACAACCCTACAAACAGCTAAGCAACACACACACACACACACACACACACCGGTTCACAAGCAGATGAGTTTCTGCATGCTCTCAGTCATTCACAGACAGATATGCAGATGTACACACATACCCCGCCCCACCTTTGCCCTTCCAAATTTACATCAGCCTCCCCCGCCCCCCCGCCTTCATCCACCTCCCAGCACCCGTTTCCAGACACCAGGCCCTTTGTCCGCACTTCTCTCTGCGCGTACAATAAAGACGTATGAACATGTGTTGGTCTGCAGAAAGATAAAAAAGGCTTGAAGCGCGAAGCCTGCAGTAAATGCATAGTTTGTGTTGGTGGTGCATGCATGTTTTTACGTGCAGCCATGCAGCTTTCTTTAACTCTGTAAAGATGCATGTAGGAAATCTGCTGCAGAAAGCAGGATGGAAGCATCTTCTGTCATTTTCAGGTGTTTGAAATGCAATGTTTGCTAAAGTATCCTCAATTTTCCATCTTACAACTAAACTTTAACATAATTCACTGCTAAGGCTGCAACTAATAATTGATTTTCTTTTCTTTTTTTTAAACTGGCACATTCTGCAGATTTTTTGCTAAAACGCTTAAAACATTTTCTATACAGTTTTGGTAACATTTAAAAATACAACTAAACGAATAAGAAAATAACATTTTATTGCTTAAAAAGTAATAGCATAGTATTCTTTTAGTGTACGGTTGATAATTTCTAGCGAAAAATGCTACAAATGCAGCTAAAAAAAACTTCTAACATCAACATGTGAAAAGTTTGGTCCTTTCTGCTCCATTTAATCTGATCTGCTGATTATTTTTGGTATTAACCGATTGATAATTGAATAGCAAAAGGTGCTAATTAGGAGATTTTTTTACAGAATTTGAACCAGGTGAAGCTGAAAATGCGACTTGTTTAGTTTTGAGTAGAACAAAGATTTTTTTCTCAGATTAATTGCATTTCTGATTAAGGTTTTCCTACGGATGTTTTGGAAATTGTTTTATAATCTAATTAACTTGAACTTTCTAAGTGAAATTCCTTGGTTTTCTTGCAGCTGTTTGTTTCCAAACAAACGTCTGCAGCTTTTGCAGAAGAGCTGCATTTATACTGAAGTTAATTGTACTTTTTTATTGATAAATATCAGGGTGAAGGGATTTGAACGTAAAAACACAACGCACTTTTCAGAATTTATCATTGTTTTTCAAAAAGAATGATAATATATGAACTTTGTGTTGGTCTACCAACTAACTGTCTACGTTTACAGCCTTCAGGGTTCATTGTTTTTTGTTTTTAACTAGAACCAGGCTCAATTACGGCGCTGCGCACGTCATCATCCAGCCAGAGACCCAAACAATAATCTCACCAAATGCTGCTTTGCACCACTGACACAGATATCAACACGTTAAATGGCTGCCAAACCGTCACAGCAGTGTGGAAAAAAGTATATAATCATCAGGTCATAATCATGCAGCCGCTGGAAGCCAAATTTCCCCAAATCAGTGCCAGACCATTGGTTGTCTCTCACTCATTTAACAGTTATCCTCAGCTGACTTTATTTTTAATGTGAGAAACCTGAAGCTGCCAAAGCAACACTTACAGCTGATGAAAGGGAGCGCGCTCTGCAAAAAACTGAGACGCTGAACAAACTTATGAGGGCAAAGTTGGAGCTGTTTGAGTCAAGACGAGTGTTTAAAACCTAAAATATGGAGGTGGCAGCATCAGGGTGTGGGGATGTTTATACATCCGTACATCTTTGAAAAGCAGAAGTGGAGCATCCTGTACAACCAACAAGAATACAGCAAATGGTTTCCAACTCACCAAATGTGCTGGAGTTCTGCTTGGGTTGCTAGATAACGGCACAATATCCAGGTTTTTGAAACAACTCATTTTCCAGACACCAAAAAACATCAACTTTTTGCCAAGTTAATGTTTTAAGCACTTTTACTTTTTTTTAGAAGTAGAAGAAACACAAATGGAAGAACAAAACCTGAAAGAAGTGAATTTTGCATTATAGCTCCTCTTTAAATTTCACCAACTCTGCCAAAAAGAGACTCAAACATCCAACTAGAGCTACGCTAAGAGGAGAAACTTGCTAAGCCTGTTTAGCCAAGCAATAGTGGTGGTGTATGTATATATTTGAACTGTATGTACAGTTTAGGGAAAAGCATTTTAGGTGTTTACTACACTTATCAGTTCCTCATCGCTAGAAACTGATAGTGGTACCAATGTGAGTGAAGCTACAGCGCTGAGAGTACATGCTCAGCTAGGAGACGTGTGTGGGAGGGGGTATTCCAGCAGAGTACATGATGTAACAGACTACTACACAGGTAGTGCAGCACTGAGTCACTGTGCAGAGAGAGGAAATGTGATATCCTCCCAAAGATTTGCCCTGCGTATGAATGACTTTATGTACATCCATCCATCTTCGCTTCATCCATTATTAATGTTTCAGGTTTTCCTTTGGCTTCATTCTACTAACGCTGCTCTAACCGACATTCGATCCCACTTCTCCATGTGCTTTTCTGCACACCAGCATGTTTCTACACTAAGTTAATGGGCCTCAGACCTGAACTTGTTTTGTCTTGTCTAGCCTGGATCTCTGATTGCAGCACAAAACGTCCTCAACGCTGGACAGTTAGAATACTGCAACCACATCTGTACTACATGCTGCAGGGTACAAAGAGTGATGGATCTTTATGTTCCCATTTCTTTCAGTCTGAAAAGGCAAACAAAAGTCAGTGGTTTTTTTGTTTTTTTCACCAATTTTGACTGTTTTTAAGTTTAAATTTAGGTTTGATATGTCCAAGACACTGTGCTTTGTTTGCAAAAAATGCCATAAATTGTGTAAAAATTATATAGAGAAATGCATCTCAACTCAGCTGATTAATCTACTGCAGACCAGGACTTTAATTAAGACCTTCATGGTTGTTGCAAAAGTTATTATGTGCCTCTAACTACCTTAACAATTTTATTTTTAGAGCATAAATGCAAATAAATTGCAACCACTTATGTTTTTTAAACAGACAATATGCAACAATTATCTGTGGTGTTCCACAAGGTTCCGTTCTAAGTCAACTTTTGTTTTCTTCCATAAGTTGGCATCATCTGTACGAAAGAGTGACGGCTCTTTGTTTCCTTTACCTTCAGTCTAAAAGGATAAAAACAATTAGTTTCTGAAGATTAGTCAGCCTTTCTGGATGTTTTTAAATTAAACTTTAGGTTTGGTATACCCAGAGTCCAGTGTTTTTGTTAAAGAAATGGCAGATGAACAATCTAACTGACATAATTTGTGCAAAAAATCTTGTCTCAGAGCCTGAGAGACGCGTCACATTTCAGCTGATTAATCCACTGCAGACCAAACATTTCACTAACAGCTTTATGGTTGTTGCCATATGCCTCAAACTACCTTAGCTATTACATTTTTTGAGCAATTATGCAAAGGAATTGGAAACAGTTATGTTTTTTTTTTTTTTTTTAAACAGACAATGTGTAGCGATTATCAGTGGTGTTCCACAAGGTTCCGTTCTCAGTCCACTTTTGTTTTCTTTTTACATTCTAACATAAGTTGGCATCATCTGTACGAAAAAATTGACGGCTCTTTGTTTCCTTTGCCGTCAGTCACAGAAGGCAAAAAATCTGACTTTCTGAGGGTTAGTCAGCCATTTTGGATGCTTTCAAGTTGTATTTTAGGTTTGTTATATCCACAGCTCAGTGTTTTTGTACAGATGGATGAATTAACTGGCATAAATTGTGAAAAAATCATGAGAGATGTGTCATAATTCAGCTGATTATTACCCAGTCTTTGACTAACAGCTTCATGCATATCAACACACTGTTGCAAAATTACAGTGATTTACCTCACTGATTATTTTTCCAATATTTTATTAGGATTTTTTTATCATATTTGACTCATAATTGAATCCATTAGCACCTCCACCTGCTAGCAGACCAGTTAGCTTCATCCACGTTACAGTTTTAAAGCGATTACTCCAGTCTGAGACCATTCAGACCAGAAGGGTGGGGTTCCTCTGACCTGCAGGTCCATCTTAATAAGCTTACTGCAGGTTCTGCATGTTGGGAGGCTGAGCAGAAGGTCAGAAGTTCGAATCCAGCAGATAACACCGCGGGAGTGGAGGAGATGCAGTGGAGTAACGGCGTTCTTACTCAGGGATTACTGAGTGCCGATGCTATCATCACAACCACTCTCCCACTGTCTATTTATAGTTCACACAGCTCCGTCTCCCTCTCTTTCTCCGTCTAATTCTCCACAGTGAATGCCAACTGCATTAAAAGGAGACGGTCTGTAACAGGCCGAGAGTCGGAAAGAAATATGGGACCGGTCCTGTGTATGGAACGCCAAAAATACCCAGAATTTACCTCGTATTGCATTTAAGGACACAGAAGATGAAGTAAAATTGTATAGAAATTGCATAATCTCACACTTAAAAGAGTACAAATTACAATCCGGTAGGCCTGTCACAATATATTAAATTATCCCCTAAAATTGTAGAAATAAATTATAGAATTGTAATTTTGAGACCATTTTCAACTAATGTAATAATAATGTTTGCTCTCTCAAAGATTTATAAACTTTAATTT
Organism: Brachyrhaphis roseni; assembly: GCA_903066815.1. Lineage (NCBI taxonomy): Eukaryota > Metazoa > Chordata > Actinopteri > Cyprinodontiformes > Poeciliidae > Brachyrhaphis > Brachyrhaphis roseni. Next base: position 2,215 of record CAEFZY010009573.1, on the reverse strand, counting down.
TAATTATCCAAAATAAATCAACCAAAAACATAAATAAATAAAATGGAAATAAAAACCACACACAACCAAAATCATAAATAAAATGGATTATAACAAAAGTTCCCTTCAAATAATATTAAATCAGCAAAATTGAAATTATCTCGCTCATTTTAATTTATCATCATAATTGATTAATTGCTTAATTTATTATTGCAACAAGCTTACAGTCTGGTTTGTTTGGGAAGGTGTGAACACACAATCAAACTCTGATGAGGTCCAAAAAGAAAAACTCAGGTCCGCCTATGACTAGGTGTTCGGTTGAAGTGGTAGCGCAAAACATTGTGGGTAAATACAACCAAAACAAAAACGCTTGTTTAGCGCTAGTGGAAGAAATGGCTCGTTTTCCAAAGATAAAATAAAGATCTTTCAACCTCTAAGATCTGATGCCACTCCATTTTTGTTACAGTTTGTGAAGAAGGAAGTTGCGCTCTTGTTTTCTTCAGAGGTTTTTATGTCATTTTCTTTGAGTAGCTCTTGGTGCAGCGCCACCACAGGCGAGGAGGGGAACTGCTTTTTCAAAAGGTTTGCTTCGATTAACAGACTGCAGTGTGAAAGCGAACTACAGCTGCAGAAAATTTAACAAATTCTGGAATCAAACTAAATCTCCAGACGATGTGAAAACACCTCTGGTCCCACCTGATTTGTTAAAGGCGCGGAACCAGATATTTACCTCTGTGATGGTAGAACAGAACAGCGTTTCTTCTTGTCGCCATTTCCTGATTCATAAGCTCAACACGGGTCCGTCTTATTTAAATGAATCCCTTCATGAATTTACGTCTTTTCGTGATTTTTGACTGATTTTGCTGCAGCTTTTCAAGAACCTTGTTTTCAAAGTTACAAATATTTTCAAACTCTCTCATGGTGATGAACAGCTTTTACTTTGTGCAAGTTGTTTTCATGTGACATATTTTGGTGTCGAGTTCTGAGGATTTTTAAAAGGAAGATTTTCTTTAACATGAAAACAAGAGTCCTAGTTTTGAGCGTAATGTTTAAGTTCTTTAAAAGAAAAAACAAAAGAAGGGAACATCTTTCCTTGTAAATATTCTGTTTATATTTTTATTTACTCTTTATAGTTGATTTGAGACTACATTTTGTTGGCCAAAATGAGCTTACATTTACATTTATCTGTTTTATATTTTCTTTGACACACCTAACATAATGGGTGATTTTGTGTTTATATAAAAATCTTTTTTTTATTCTGATGACTGTTTATAAATAAAAACAGTTTTGAAGTAATTTTATTTGGCCAAATCTAATTTTTTTTTTTTTAAAGCAGAAAATGTGAATTATTGTATTTAAAATATATATTGTGATATTAATTTTTGGCATCATCGCCCTTCCCTATTTCATGTACGTTTCACCAGGCTGTTTCATGCGTTCAGGTTCTGGGTTGTTTGCGTTTTAATGTGAGGCGGATGCTGATTTTGCCTGCCACAGCGATGTCTGAGCAGGAAGCAGGGAGCACCTGCAGCACCTTAATCTGGATTAACGGCTAAATTAGAAGCAAGGTTGCTCCTGTAATCCCAGTTACAAAGGTTCATCAGTGCGGCGTCTATCTGCTGCAGCCTGGACGGGTCGCCAGGCGGTCGACACACAGAGAGACGCATGAAGATGATCAGGTTTTGCATTTGTGTGTGAGAATGTTTAAGACTGATGGCAATCAAAGCAAACACACACAGACATCACACACACACACACAGATGTTTGCGCTGCTATCTTTGCGGGGACTTTCCATTGACTTCCATTCATTTCTACAGCCTAAACCTTACCCTTACCCTAACCCTCCCCATTACATACCTAACCCTAACCAAAACTCAATTCACACCTTAGTCCTAAATCTGACCCCTGACCCAAAAACAGCGTTTCCCCTTGTGGGGACCAGGCTTCGGTCCCCACAAGTAGCAGTTGGTCCCCACAACGTAGTATATGTCAGGAAAATGGTCCCCACAAGGTATTAGAAACAAACCGCAAACACACACACCACACACACACGTGTTCAGCAGGAGCAACAAGTCTCAGTGCAGCTCCTCATCAGGAGACAGAATGAGCTTTAGGAGAAACCCTGTTGCATAACGAAGCTGCAGCAACAACAGTAATCCATGATTGATGGATGGATGGATGGATGGATGGATGGATGGATGGATGGATGGATGGATGGATGGATGGATGGATGGAT